>CAKMYF010000003.1:600000-891928 GCA_929108375.1 Gymnoscelis rufifasciata | reverse complement strand
AACATATCATATGTAACTTTGTACTGCAGAAGCGTGCAGCCGGTGCAGTTTGGTCACTTACTAGTACAAACAGCACCGGCTGGACGAATAGCAGTAAACATAATAAATTTTATTTTTGTTATCTAATCTTCAAAAAATTCTTACTCATTGTAAAATATAGTTAAGGGCGAGGTGTATCCCATTAGCGCCGGACCCTTAACAGATTTATTATCAAATAAAGAAAGAATAAAAAAAAAAAAAAAAAAAAAAAAAACCTAACCTAACCTAACCTAACCTAACCTAACCAATGTTTAACCTAATGTAATGTAAAAACCTAATGTTTAACTTTTATTAATTTTATTATTGATGTTTATGAATATGTTTTTTAAATTTTTTTTTTTTTGGTTCACCTACTTTGTTCAGCAAAATGGGTTGAACTTTTATAATGTTAATTATATAATTTAAAATTTTGTATGGGTTCATAAAATCCTTTTTTTTTATATTGTATATTGTTACTTTTTATATTGTTGTTGTTTGGGGTTGATTTTGGTAGGGATTAAATTTGTTTTAGGATTTAACTGTGTTTTGTTTATTTTTGGGGTAAAAATGGGGTTCGTGGGTCGGGTTTAAGATGATTTGAGATAGTTGTAACATAGTTTTAATTTTGTTTATTTTATTCATTTTATAATGGGTTTTCCGATTGCAAATTGGTCAGGTCACTTGAAAAGTGGGTTGTGCTTCAGCTTGCAAACGGGAAATCATTTAATTTAAGGTTTTTTGTTGTTCTAAATAAAAATGTTTTTAAGGTTGACGCAATCAATAGCGACAGTTGTAAGTAGTAAGTAAGGTATCAGCCGACGGCCCTGTCATGGGCAATTGGTAGGCCTACTAGGTAAAAAAAAAAAAAAAAAAAAAAAAAAAAAAAACCTAACCTAACCTAACCTAACCTAACCTAACCTAACCTAACCTAACCTAACCTAACCTAACCTAACCTAACCTAACCTAACCTAACCTAACCTAACCCAGTCTCGCTCGGAACGCCACCGAAAACGCCACGAAAATCAGTCGGTCCACACGGAAAAATAGAAGTTAATAATTTGAGCAATATCCTAATGAATAGCACAATAAGAGGAAAGTTTTTAGAATTTTGTACAAAAGTAATTAAAAAGGTAATAAATAAAAATAAGTAGAAAAATGGTGTACCACAATTCCATATTTTAGAATATGGACTTTTGTGGTATTCAAGAACATAAAAAAAAGCAAAGAAAATTTATTGACAACAGATAATTAAAGTAAAAATGACTCTGACACTTGTCAGAGGAATACAGTAAACTCTCAAAAAAAAAAAAAAGAAACCTAACCTAACCTAACCTGTTATGCAAAATGGGTCGTATTTCCAGTTAATATTTAAGTTTTAGGTAGATTTTAATTTTGAGTTCTGGGTTTTATTTATTTATTTATAATTTTGTTTTTAATTGAATTATGATTTTATTTGTTTTCATATGTTTTTTTTTTTTATGATTGTAATTGTTTATGGAGTTAGGACACTTTTGGTTAACTTTTTACCGATTTTATTCAACTTTGATATAAATTAATGAATTATAAGTTTTAGTTGGTACTGGATACACCAATTTTGTTCGGCAAAATGGGTGATATTTCCAGTTAATACTTTAGTCATAGATAGATTTTGATATTTAATTTTAGGGTTTTATTTATTTCAGTTTTATTCAGATGTAAGGATTGAAATTTGTCATATTGATAAATGGTTTTATTAGATATTGTTGTATAGATAAGTATGTTGACTAAGTTAATAAGTAAAGTAAATGATAAATTTTTTTTTTTTCGAAATTAATTGATTAATATAAAAGAAAAATGATTTTTAAAGTTGTTGCATTAAATAGCAACAGGTAAATTAGCTAGTAAGATATCAGTCGTCGACCCTGTCATGGGTGATTGGTAGGCTTATTAGGTATAAAAAAAAAAAAAAAAAAAAAAAAACCTAACCTAACCTAACCTAACCTAACCTAACCTAACCTAACCTTACCTAACCTAACCTAACCTAACCTAAACCAGTCTCGCTCGGAACGCCACCGAAAACGCCACGAAAATCAGTCGGTCCACACGGAAAAATAGAAGTTAATAATTTGAGCAATATCCTAATGAATAGCACAATAAGAGGAAAGTTTTTAGAATTTTGTACAAAAGTAATTAAAAAGGTAATAAATAAAAATAAGTAGAAAAATGGTGTACCACAATTCCATATTTAAGAATATGGACTTTTGTGGTATTCAAGAACATAAAAAAAAGCAAAGAAAATTTATTGACAACAGATAATTAAAGTAAAAATGACTCTGACACTTGTCAGAGGAATACAGTAAACTCTCAAAAAAAAAAAAAAAAAAACCTAACCTAACCTAACCTAACCTTACCTAACCTGTTATGCAAAATGTGTCGTATTTCCAGTTAATATTTAAGTTTTAGGTAGATTTTAATTTTGAGTTCTGGGTTTTATTTATTTATTTATAATTTTGTTTTTTATTGAATTATGATTTTATTTGTTTTCATATAAGTTTTTTTTTTTTATGATTGTAATTGTTTATGGAGTTAGGACACTTTTGGTTAACTTTTTACCGATTTTATTCAACTTTGATATAAATTAATGAATTATAAGTTTTAGTTGGTACTGGATACACCAATTTTGTTCGGCAAAATGGGTGATATTTCCAGTTAATACTTTAGTCATAGATAGATTTTGATATTTAATTTTAGGGTTTTATTTATTTCAGTTTTATTCAGATGTAAGGATTGAAATTTGTCATATTGATAAATGGTTTTATTAGATATTGTTGTATAGATAAGTATGTTGACTAAGTTAATAAGTAAAGTAAATGATAAATTTTTTTTTTTTCGAAATTAATTGATTAATATAAAAGAAAAATTATTTTTAAAGTTGTTGCATTAAATAGCAACAGGTAAATTAGCTAGTAAGATATCAGTCGTCGACCCTGTCATGGGTGACTGGTAGGCTTATTAGGTATAAAAAAAAAAAAAAAAAAAACCTAACCTAACCTAACCTAACCTAACCTAACCTAACCTAACCTAACCTAACCTAACCTAACCCAGTCTCGCTCGGAACGCCACCGAAAACGCCACGAAAATCAGTCGGTCCACACGGAAAAATAGAAGTTAATAATTTGAGCAATATCCTAATGAATAGCACAATAAGAGGAAAGTTTTTAGAATTTTGTACAAAAGTAATTAAAAAGGTAATAAATAAAAATAAGTAGAAAAATGGTGTACCACAATTCCATATTTTAGAATATGGACTTTTGTGGTATTCAAGAACATAAAAAAAAGCAAAGAAAATTTATTGACAACAGATAATTAAAGTAAAAATGACTCTGACACTTGTCAGAGGAATACAGTAAACTCTCAAAAAAAAAAAAAAAAAACCTAACCTAACCTTACCTAACCTGTTATGCAAAATGGGTCGTATTTCCAGTTAATATTTAAGTTTTAGGTAGATTTTAATTTTGAGTTCTGGGTTTTATTTATTTATTTATAATTTTGTTTTTAATTGAATTATGATTTTATTTGTTTTCATATAAGTTTTTTTTTTTTATGATTGTAATTGTTTATGGAGTTAGGACACTTTTGGTTAACTTTTTACCGATTTTATTCAACTTTGATATAAATTAATGAATTATAAGTTTTAGTTGGTACTGGATACACCAATTTTGTTCGGCAAAATGGGTGATATTTCCAGTTAATACTTTAGTCATAGATAGATTTTGATATTTAATTTTAGGGTTTTATTTATTTCAGTTTTATTCAGATGTAAGGATTGAAATTTGTCATATTGAATAATGGTTTTATTAGATATTGTTGTATAGATACTAAGTTAATAAGTAAAGTAAATGATAAATTTTTTTTTTTTCGAAATTAATTGATTAATATAAAAGAAAAATGATTTTTAAAGTTGTTGCATTAAATAGCAACAGGTAAATTAGCTAGTAAGATATCAGTCGTCGACCCTGTCATGGGTGATTGGTAGGCTTATTAGGTATAAAAAAAAAAAAAAAAAAAAAAAAACCTAACCTAACCTAACCTAACCTAACCTAACCTAACCTAACCTAACCCAGTCTCGCTCGGAACGCCACCGAAAACGCCACGAAAATCAGTCGGTCCACACGGAAAAATAGAAGTTAATAATTTGAGCAATATCCTAATGAATAGCACAATAAGAGGAAAGCTTTTAGAATTTTGTACAAAAGTAATTAAAAAGGTAATAAATAAAAATAAGTAGAAAAATGGTGTACCACAATTCCATATTTTAGAATATGGACTTTTGTGGTATTCAAGAACATAAAAAAAAGCAAAGAAAATTTATTGACAACAGATAATTAAAGTAAAAATGACTCTGACACTTGTCAGAGGAATACAGTAAACTCTCAAAAAAAAAAAAAAAAAAACCTAACCTAACCTAACCTAACCTTACCTAACCTGTTATGCAAAATGTGTCGTATTTCCAGTTAATATTTAAGTTTTAGGTAGATTTTAATTTTGAGTTCTGGGTTTTATTTATTTATTTATAATTTTGTTTTTAATTGAATTATGATTTTATTTGTTTTCATATAAGTTTTTTTTTTTATGATTGTAATTGTTTATGGAGTTAGGACACTTTTGGTTAACTTTTTACCGATTTTATTCAACTTTGATATAAATTAATGAATTATAAGTTTTAGTTGGTACAGGATACACCAATTTTGTTCGGCAAAATGGGTGATATTTCCAGTTAATACTTTAGTCATAGATAGATTTTGATATTTAATTTTAGGGTTTTATTTATTTCAGTTTTATTCAGATGTAAGGATTGAAATTTGTCATATTGATAAATGGTTTTATTAGATATTGTTGTATAGATACTAAGTTAATAAGTAAAGTAAATGATAAGTTTTTTTTTTTTAAAAAAAAAAAAAAACCTAACCTAACCTAACCTAACCTAACCTAACCTAACCCAGTCTCGCTCGGAACGCCACCGAAAACGCCACGAAAATCAGTCGGTCCACACGGAAAAATAGAAGTTAATAATTTGAGCAATATCCTAATGAATAGCACAATAAGAGGAAAGCTTTTAGAATTTTGTACAAAAGTAATTAAAAAGGTAATAAATAAAAATAAGTAGAAAAATGGTGTACCACAATTCCATATTTTAGAATATGGACTTTTGTGGTATTCAAGAACATAAAAAAAAGCAAAGAAAATTTATTGACAACAGATAATTAAAGTAAAAATGACTCTGACACTTGTCAGAGGAATACAGTAAACTCTCAAAAAAAAAAAAAAAAAACCTAACCTAACCTAACCTAACCTTACCTAACCTGTTATGCAAAATGTGTCGTATTTCCAGTTAATATTTAAGTTTTAGGTAGATTTTAATTTTGAGTTCTGGGTTTTATTTATTTATTTATAATTTTGTTTTTAATTGAATTATGATTTTATTTGTTTTCATATAAGTTTTTTTTTTTATGATTGTAATTGTTTATGGAGTTAGGACACTTTTGGTTAACTTTTTACCGATTTTATTCAACTTTGATATAAATTAATGAGTTATAAGTTTTAGTTGGTACAGGATACACCAATTTTGTTCGGCAAAATGGGTGATATTTCCAGTTAATACTTTAGTCATAGATAGATTTTGATATTTAATTTTAGGGTTTTATTTATTTCAGTTTTATTCAGATGTAAGGATTGAAATTTGTCATATTGATAAATGGTTTTATTAGATATTGTTGTATAGATACTAAGTTAATAAGTAAAGTAAATGATAAGTTTTTTTTTTTCGAAATTAATTGATTAATATAAAAGAAAAATGATTTTTAATGTTGTTGCATTAAATAGCAACAGGTAAATTAGCTAGTAAGATATCAGTCGTCGACCCTGTCATGGGTGATTGGTAGGCTTATTAGGTATAAAAAAAAAAAAAAAAAAAAAAACCTAACCTAACCTAACCTAACCCAGTCTCGCTCGGAACGCCACCGAAAACGCCACGAAAATCAGTCGGTCCGCACGGAAAAATCTATTTAAATAGGTTTTTTCATTCGTACAGTGCAGTGTGATACACCAAAAGTTGCGCAAGGTGAAGGCGCACATAGTGCCGAAAAAATCACAAAAATTAGTGAAAGTGCGGTGAAGTTACAACCGAAAAAGTGGAAATTTGCAAAATTTGCAAATTTCAAAGGCGATTATCTTGAGTTTTTGAGCGCCGACACACCATTTTTTCTTGACATCCTGAAAGGCCTTCAGGAGCCCTACAAAATTGACACATCAGCCGATTTTTCCCGCCCACCCAGGGGAAATAAAAGCCAGAATAATACATTACCACGTGGCACGTGGTAACCGATCCTGTTGACCTGGAGAAAAGCTGACGATTGGACCCTGAAGAACCTTTGCAGTGCATACCGGAGCAGTTTTCAGAAGTAAATTTAGTTTATATTTGACTGAGATATTGATTTTTGAATTTTCAAAATTTTTAAACAACAATAACTTTTTAAATTGACCCTTGACCCATGAGCGTTAATTCAGATTCCAGTATATCTTATATATCTTAATAATACTTTCAAATCTCAGATTTATCCCATCAATAACTTTAGAGATAATTTTACTTTAAAACTAATTTTTTATATAACAGCTGAAATCATTTAAAATTCTAAATTTTTACTGTGCATACTGATGCTGCCTATTTTTTGTCAATTTAAGAGATTTTTGTCAAAATGTTTTGACCATTAAAACATTTTTTATTGAATTAATAAGAAATATTTATGACTTTTTTGATAAATTAAATAAGGACTTTTCCTAAATAGGTAGCTGACGTAAAAATAGGAAGAACATAGAAAACCGCGCGTCGATACGATTAAAATTGGACTAGCTAGAAGAGTTTTAACATTTGTCGGCCATTTTGTCAGCCATATTGGAAATTTAAAATCAGGTATAACTTTGCTTCTAGCTGTCCTAGCGACTCGGGGTTTTCTTTGCACATAAGAGGGGTGCTTGAGGATTGGTCTTGTAGCAGTAAGAACTCTATATAGAGCTTCGACTCTACCGGCTCAAACCAACAGTAAAAACTAATAATTCCCACCTAGATTAAGACTCTGTTGAAAGCCCCGTCCTCCTCCGATCAATTTTGACGCCTTATGTAGGTGCCCCCAAGAAGCTAAAAACTTACCATGGTGCTAGAATCTACCAAAACTCAGACCTAGGTGAAGGGATGGTGAAGGCAGCGATTGCAGTACTAGACTCCTCACTAGACGTTCTGCAATACCCACAACTCACCACCAACAACATAGCCGTAGTGGGAATAAAAACTAGCACCTGGGAAGTCAATCTGGTTTCCATATACCTTGAAGGTACAGAGCCCCTGGAACCCTATGTAGAGCACCTGTCAAAAGTTATCAAAGTACTGGGACCAGGAAAACTTGTGATTGGGGGAGACTCAATCGCTTGGAGTACCTGGTGGGGTAGCGTTAAAACCAACCCAAGAGGAGAGGAACTGATGCGCTTTTTTGACGACTACGGGCTCCAGGTACTCAACACAAACACCTTACCAACTTTTTACACAATCAGAGGCGACAAAACCTTTGCCAGTCACGTTGACCTAACTGTCTGCTCGGAAGACATGCTCAGCCTGGTGGAAGGATGGACCGTCATCATTGAAGACATGACAAGTTCGGACCACAACGGCATAACATTTAACCTTCAACTTCACAAATCACACGGAACACAAATCACACGCACGACACGACTCTACAACACAAAAAAAGCAAATTGGAATCAATTTCATGAGAAATTGACCCAATTCAAAGCGGAACACCACCTCACACACACACAAATAGAACTCATTCAAAGCACAGAACAAATAGAAACATTCATACAAACATACACACAAGCCATAACACACGCATGCACACACACAATACCGGCACAAAAACACACACAAACACTTACCATACCGTGGTGGTCCGAGAAGCTCCAAAACTTGAAACAGGAAGTCACCACCAGAAAGCGTAGAACCCGATGCGCTGCTCCAATCCGAAGGGCCAAAGTTATTGAAGAGTACCTGAAAAAGAAAAACGAGTATGAGATGGAAGCGGATATGGCAAAGATACTGAGCTGGAAGGAATTCTGCAAAAGGCAGGACAGGGAAGGGGTATGGGAAGGAATTTACAGGGTCATAGGCAGAACAAGGAAAAGGGTTGAGGACGAACCACCTAACCTAACCTAACCTAACCTAACCTAACCTAACCTAACCTAACCTAACCTAACCTAACCTAACCTAACCTAACCTAACCTAACCTAACCTAACCTAACCTAACCTAACCTAACCTAACCTAACCTAACCTAACCTAACCTAACCTAACCTAACCTAACCTAACCTAACCTAACCTAACCTAACCTAACCTAACCTAACCTAACCTAACCTAACCTAACCTAACCTAACCTAACCTAACCTAACCTAACCTAACCTAACATAACCTAACCTAACCTAACCTAACCTAACCTAACCTAACCTAACCTAACCTAACCTAACCTAACCTAACCTAACCTAACCTAACCTAACCTAACCTAACCTAACCTAACCTAACCTAACCTAACCTAACCTAACCTAACCTAACCTAACCTAACCTAACCTAACCTAACCTAACCTAACCTAACCTAACCTAACCTAACCTAACCTAACCCAGTCTCGCTCGGAACGCCACCGAAAACGCCACGAAAATCAGTCGGTCCGCACGGAAAAATTCATTAAAATAGGTTTTTTCACTCGTACAGTGCAGTGAGATACACCAAAAGTTGCGCAAAGTAAAGGCGCATATAGTGCCGAAAAAATCACGAAAATCTGTGAAAGTGCGGTGAAGTTACAACCGAAAAAGTGGAAATTTGCAAAATTTGCATATTTCAAAGGCGAATATCTCGAGTTTTTGAGCGACGACACACCATTTTTTCTTGACTTCCTGAAGGGCCTTCAGGAGCTCTACAATATTGACGAATCAGCCGATTTTTTCCGCCCACCCAGAGGAAAATAAAGCCAGAAAAACAAGTTACCACGTGGCACGTGGTACCTGATCCCGCTGACCTGGAGACAAGCTGACTACTGGACCCTGAAGACCCTTTGCAGCCCATACCGGAGCAGTTTTCAGAAGTAAATTTGGAATATATTTGACAGAGATATTGAATTTTCAATTTTCAAAATTTTTAATCTTCAATAACTTTTTAAGTAAATCTGCAACCTATGAGCGTCAATTCAAATTCTTTTACATTTTTTATATCTCTGTCATATTACAAAATCTCAGATTTTTCCCATCAACAATTTTCGAGATATAAATATTTTAAAATTCAAATTCATTATAACTTCTAAAATAATTTAAATTTTTTCAAAATTTTTGTGCATACCGAAGCTGCCTATTTTTAATAAATTTTAAACATTTTTTGCAAAATTTTTTGACCATAACAAAAATTTTTATAGAATTTATAAGAAATTTTTGTGACATTTTCGATAATTTAAATAAGAACTCTTTTTAAATAGGTAGCTGACGTCAAAATAGGTAGTACATCGAAAACCGCGAGTCGATACGATTAAAATTGGACTGGTTAGCAGACTTTTAACATTTGTCGGCCATTTTGTCAGCCATATTGGAAATTTTAAATCACATATAACTTTGCTTCTAGCTGTCCTAGCGACTCGGGGTTTTCTTTGCATATACGAGGGGGGCTTGAGGATTGGTCCTGTGGCAGTGGGAACTCTATATAGAGCTTCGACTCTACCGGCCCAAGCCAACAGCAAAAACTAATAATTTACACCTAGATTAAGACTCTGTTGAAAGCCCCGTCCTCCTCCGATCAATTTTGACGGAGTTATAAGCACTTTAAACATTGGTGGCCATTTTGTTTCGCCATTTTGAAATTTTTTAATCTGATATAACTTTGCTCCCAGAGGTCCTATCGACACGGGGTTTTCTTTGCCTATAAGAGACTAGCTTGAGGATTGAGTTGGAAGCAGTCGGAACTCTATATAGAGCTTTGACTCTACCGGCTCAAACCAGTAGCAAAAAAGGGAACTCCATTCTTAGCTTAAGACTGTGTTGAAAACCCCGTCCTCCTCCGATCATTTTTGACGGAGTTATAAATAACTGAAATTTTGTCGGCCATTTTGTTTCGCCATTTTGTTTTTACAAAAGTTAACATAACTTTTGAACCGCTCATCGTGGAAGCCTGGGATTTTCACAGTTGTGGTTGGCGACGCAGTACCTACACCTTTCCAAGGGTCTCTACCAAAAATAGAGCACTGACTCTACCTACCAAATCTAGGGTCGCGACGCTTTTTGCGAAAAATTTACAAGTCCTCTAGTCAAAATCCCAAGGCTCTACGATCAAAATTGACAGAGATACGACGGTTTTTGCTGTTGGCGGCCATTTTGATCCGCCATTTTGAAAAACTTTAAACCCTTGTATCTCAGAAACTACTGCTCTTATCAAAACGCGGTTTTTTGTGTTATATAGAGCACTCTTCACTTAGTAAATTGAGACATTTTAATTACGAACTCTACCTAGAGCAAAAATATTTTTTCATATTATCGTTAAATATCACTCATTAACATCTTATAAACATTTTTACACGGTTTAGCACAATAACATAAGGTTAAATTCATAAATTAGACTCGACTCTACCATAGTAGAGCAAACAAAATAACAAAACACTCACCTCACTTACCGTAGCCGCAGTACTGGACTACCGACGAGGACTCGGGGCACCACCTGAAACATAAAATATACATTAGTATTATTATTTATATTATTGACATAAAACTTATTATATAACTTATACAAATCTTTAAACATATACAATTGACGATCCTACCTTGACCTAAATCAACATCGACAATATGTTTGGGTTCCACACTCCCGCCAAACAACACAAAACCCCTGAGAAAGCACCCCCGAAAGAACCTACCAGCACCACAAACAAGCTAAGTAAGCCCGCAGTAGCACCTAGTGTGAGGAGAAGTATAGCAGAAATCGAAGCTGGCAAAGCCAATACTTCTAGTAGCTGCACTTCTCCGAAAACTGCGACTCCAAATACCATCAGAATGGGCACCGCTGCAGACGAAAATTCTGGAATGAAAGCACTCGGGGATAAAACACAAACTAGTAGTAAGAGACTTGACAGAGTGGCGGAAGCGAAAGCGTGTCTCGTAAAAGGGAAACTTCACATAAATAGTTCCAGGAACCTAAAAGCAGCGATCAAAGACGGCGTCCTCGAGGCACTTGAACGCCTATACCAGCTTGTAAAGGAGACTGATGCTGTGAAGGGTGGCAGCACGCTCAGCCAAGTAAAAACTCCACCAAAACCGGCACCTGAAACAGAAAAACACATTAGTTCAATCGAATTAACAAACCTGGAAAAAACCTTAGCTGAACATGCGAAATTAATAAAAGAGAATAACGAAAGAATGGAAAGGTTAAAGGACAGTTTGGAACGGAAATCGTATGCAAGTGTGGCGGCGACGACCACTGGAATGCACCAACCTACGCCCACAGCAATGCACTCAGTGGTGGTCACCGCAAAGGATGAAACAGAGACGGGCGAGGAAGTGTTGGACAGGATTAGGAAAGCTCTAAACGCAAAGGACGGAGGAATCAAAGTAGACCGGATAAGGAAAGCTAAAGACAGAAAGGTAATAATTGGATGTAGAAGCAAGGAAGAAATAGGGAAGATAACGGAAAAGATAGGAGGAAACACGAACCTGGCAATAGAGGAAATTAAAAATAAAGACCCTCTGATAATACTGTTCTCAGTCTTGAACATCAACACAGATGAAGATATTGCAAAAGCCCTGAAGAAACAAAACCCAAATCTCATAAAAGAAAATGACTCTGTAGAAATTAGATATCGCAGGAAAACACGGAATCCACACGTCTCGCACGTCATCGCGAGAGTGCCTCCGTCAGCATGGCAGCGTCTTACAAACGCGGGAGCTGTACACATCGACATGCAGCGGGTCAGAGTAGCAGACCAGTCCCCCCTAGTACAGTGTTCGCGATGTCTAGGGTACGGACATGGAAAGCGCTTCTGCACCGAAGCAGCCGATGTGTGCAGCCACTGCGGCGGCGCCCACCTCAAAGCAGAATGCCCCGACTGGCTCAGTGAGACCCCTCCTTGCTGCGTCAACTGCATCAAGATAAGGTCTGCCAAAACCGACCACGGCGCCTTCAGCAACGAATGCCCGGTGAGGCGCAAGTGGGACGCACTAGCGAGGTCCACCGTGGCATACTGCTGAGGGCGTTCACTACAGGGTCATCCAGGCAAACCTTAAAAAGAAGCAACTGGCAACGGACGAGGTTTTCATTGAAGCCACAAAACTCAAGGCGGCGGCACTTCTCCTACAGGAGCCTTATGTAGGTGCCCCCAAGAAGCTAAAAACTTACCATGGTGCTAGAATCTACCAAAACTCAGACCAAGGTGAAGGGATGGTGAAGGCAGCGATTGCAGTACTAGACTCCTCACTAGACGTTCTGCAATACCCACAACTTACCACCAACAACATAGCCGTAGTGGGAATAAAAACTAGCACCTGGGAAGTCAATCTGGTTTCCATATACCTTGAAGGTACAGAGCCCCTCGAACCCTATGTAGAGCACCTGTCAAAAGTTATCAAAGTACTGGGACCAGGAAAACTTGTGATTGGGGGAGACTCAAACGCTTGGAGCACCTGGTGGGGTAGCGTTAAAACCAACCCAAGAGGAGAGGAACTTATGCGCTTTTTTGACGACTACGGGCTCCAGGTACTCAACACAAACACCTTACCAACTTTTTACACAATCAGAGGCGACAAAACCTTTGCCAGTCACGTTGACCTAACTGTCTGCTCGGAAGACATGCTCAGCCTGGTGGAAGGATGGACCGTCATTGAAAACATGACAAGTTCGGACCACAACGGCATAACATTTAACCTTCAACTTCACAAATCACACGGAACACAAATCACACGCACGACACGACTCTACAACACAAAAAAAGCAAATTGGAATCAATTTCATGAGAAATTGACCCAATTCAAAGCGGAACACCACCTCACACACACTCAAATAGAACTCATTCAAAGCACAGAACAAATAGAAACAGTCATACAAACATACACACAAGCCATAACACACGCATGCACACACACAATACCGGCACAAAAACACACACAAACACTTACCATACCGTGGTGGTCCGAGAAGCTCCAAAACTTGAAACAGGAAGTCACCACCAGAAAGCGTAGAATCCGATGCGCTGCTCCAATCCGAAGGGCCAAAGTTATTGAAGAGTACCTGAAAAAGAAAAACGAGTATGAGATGGAAGCGGATATGGCAAAGATACTGAGCTGGAAGGAATTCTGCAAAAGGCAGGACAGGGAAGGGGTATGGGAAGGAATTTACAGGGTCATAGGCAGAACAAGGAAAAGGGTTGAGGACGAACCACTAAAGCTTATGGGTGAGGAGTTGGATGCTAAAGGCTCCGTGAAAGCATTAGCTGAGGCTTTCTATCCGGAAGATCACACAGAGAATGACAACACGGAACATCGCGAAATTAGAGCTGAAGCGGAAAACGTGAACGGATGGAAGCAAGGTGAAACTTGTGATCCACCGTTCACCATGAACGAGCTGAAGTCAGCGATAAACTCGTTCAACCCCAAAAAGGCACCCGGGGCGGACGGTTTCACAATCGACATCTGCAAAGGAGCCATTAAAAATGACCCAGAAATGTTCCTTGCCATAATAAATAGATGCCTAGAAAAAGGCCACTTCCCAGATCCTTGGAAAATGGCAACCGTCATAATACTGCGCAAGCCTGGAAAAGAGACCTACAGCACCCCCAAATCCTACAGGCCCATTGGACTCCTCCCAGTACTTGGAAAAGTTTTCGAAAAGATGCTCGTCACCCGTATCAAATTCCATCTCTTGCCAAGGATGAGTCCTCGTCAATTCGGATTTATGCCCCAGAAAAGTACTGAAGACTCCCTCTATACCCTTATGAAACACATACACGGTAAATTGGCAGAGAAGAAGCTGTTAACGCTCGTGTCTCTGGATATAGAGGGGGCCTTTGACAGTGCATGGTGGCCCGTCATCAGAGTCCGATTGGCGCAGGAAGAATGTCCGGTGAACCTAAGGCGGGTGATTGACAGCTATCTTAGAAACCGAAAAGTCCAAGTCCGTTACCTTGGAGAGGAGTTCAGCAAGACAACGGAAAAGGGTTGCGTGCAAGGATCGATCGGAGGGCCCATACTGTGGAATCTGCTCTTGGACCCTTTACTCAAGGAGCTAAACCAGAGGGGCGACTACGTGCAGGCGTTCGCGGACGATGTTGTGCTTGTCTTCGATGGAGAGACCGCGCAGGACATTGAAAGACGAGCAAATGCCGCACTCGAACATGTTCGGGCGTGGGGTATCCGCAATAAACTTAGGTTTGCGCCGCAAAAAACCATGGCAATGGTGATCACGCGCAAACTTAAATATGATACCCCACGCCTTAACATGGGAGGCTGCGACATCGGCATGTTCAATCAAATAAAACTGCTTGGTCTTACCATCGACGACAAACTAACATTCAACTCGCACGCCGCAAACGTCTGCCGTAAAGCGCTAAACCTCTACAAGCAGTTATCCAGAGCAGCAAAGGTAACGTGGGGCCTACAACCGGAGGTCATCAGATCCATATACACGGCAGTAGTAGAGCCTACAATTATGTACGGAGCGAGCGCTTGGGCGACAGCAACAGAAAAACTCTGTGTTAGGAAGGAGCTGGAAACGGTGCAACGTGGTTTTGCGCAAAAAATCGTCAAGGCGTATAGAACGGTTTCGCTAAACTCGGCGCTATTACTCGCAGGGATGCTTCCACTGGACCTAAGGATTCGGGAAGCAGCCTTACTTTATGAAATAAGGAAAGGTCACTCCCAGCGAGTAATAGGGGACCGAGTAATCGAAAGACCGGTGGCCTATACAGCCTTGCCACATCCAGCTATACAGACCGAAATAGCATTTACTTGCCTGGAAGACGAAGCAGCACTGAACCAGCACCTTAACAGCTGCCTGAATATTTTCACCGACGGCAGCAAAATCGAGGGGAAAGTAGGCGCCGCACTTACCATCAGGGACGGCTCAACTGAAATAAGTACCCGAAAGTTAAGACTGGACCAGTGCTGCTCCGTCTATCAGGCAGAGCTGTTGGCTCTATCCATTGCAACTGGCGAAGCACTTAAGAGACAAAAACCAAGCTGCAGCATCTTCTGCGACTCGCGGTCGGCTCTTCAAACGGTAGCTAACCAATCGTCCCCTCACCCCCTCGCCGTCAAGATCAAAGACGATATACGTGAGCTAACACAGCAAAACAAAATACTGCGTCTATTTTGGGTGAAAGCTCACGTGGGGTTAGAGGGAAATGAACGAGCCGACGAGTTAGCGAAGTGCGCAGCGCTGCAGCTAAAGGTCAAACCGAAGTACGGCAGTTGCCCCGTATCATTCGCAAGGCGGGAAATCAGACGGGACTCGCTTTGCGAATGGAACAGCCGATACCGAAGTGCTGAACAAGGAGCAATCACCAGGGTTTTCTTCCCAGACGCTACGAGAGCCTATAAGCTCTTAAAACATATCGCTCTAGACCAAATTACAGTACAGCTATTCACAGGGCACGGCGGGTTCTCCTCATACTTGCATCGATTCAAGTGTAAGGAGAGCCCTTCGTGCCCATGTGACTCAGAAACAGAGGAAAGCATACTACACATCATCACTGACTGTCCAATATTTGGAAAAGAAAGGTTTGAGACAGAACAACATTTAGGTGAGAAAATAGAGATAAATAAATTACATACATTGCTAGAAAGTAAAATAACAAGAAACAAATTCATAGAGTATTGCAAAATTATAACAAGAAAAGTAATAGAAAGAAATAAGAGTGCTCTATAGACATAAATAAAAATGATAGTAATGTAAATATAATTTTAGAAAATAAGTTATTAAGTTAAAAAATTTTTAGAATATTAAAAAGATAACGTTAAAATATGTATAATAAAGATAAATAAAATATGTTAAATATATATTATTGAATATATATAATAAACATATAAATATAAGTACGATGTAAACCAATAAGATAAGATAGATACTAAGAATTATGATAAGGATAAAATGTAATAAACAAAATCTTGTAAAACGTAGCCATAAGTAAGATACAAATAAAATAAATAACGTGTTTTCCCTTTATTCCGTTATAAAAGGAGTCTGACATCCGTCAGACGTAGGCTAGCCGCCGGCCCTCAGGGCAATGGTAGGAAAAAAAAAAAAAAAAAAAAAAAAAAAAAAAAACCTAACCTAACCTAACCTAACCTAACCTAACCTAACCTAACCTAACCTAACCTAACCTAACCTAACCTAACCTAACCTAACCTCAGTTCCGCTCAGGCCACTGTCCAAGCGCCAGCTCCAATACCTAGCTCCGCGTCCGAGTTATCGAAGTTTGAAAAAACAAGTGCTGCAAAAATCTGGAAAAATACTCATTCAGTGCGCGCTATTATTCTGATTAATATAGTGAAAAAATATTTCAAAAATTCCTAAAATTCACGGAATTATAGTGATTTTAGTGGTGAAAATTTTTCACATACCTTGAAGTGCGTGCGCTGTGATATTTTCAGCGACAACAGCATTGTTTTTTGTGTGAAGAAGTTCCGCAATTAAATGAGCTACGATTTGGTACCAGACTCAGATTTTTTGGTGCCTTATTCATCGAGTTATTAACAGAAAACCAACTAAAGAACCATCAAATTGCTTTGTTTACAAATTTATAGCAAAGTTTTTATTGGTTTTATGGAAGAAATTATACTTACTATTATACCTACAAGGAGCCTGAATTCAAGCGGATCAATTATTTACCAGATTTGGAATTTTATCACTATTCTACAGTGAGTAGTAATATATATTCTTCGGGGACAACGGTTTCTTACTCTATCATCAAGTATCTTCTAGAAGTTCTCAGCCTGCTGTAAAAGAAAAAGAACATTACCACCATATCAAGGCTTTTTACCTTATTTGTCTATGATTATTAATACAAAAGTTATAAGCATTTTTCAAAAAATATCACAGCTCATTGTTTTGATTTAAATATTATGTTAAATAATCATTAAAACAAGTTTATACAATCTTAATAATATTATACATTTTGTCTTTGTAATTAAATTGTTACAATTTGATTAAAGTTTTTAATGCTTTCAAGTAATAATCTGCAAAATTGTTACTGAGATTGTTATTGTAACTTGTGAAACATGAGCACATTTTCATAAAACTAATTTTATTGCTATTTCTATTTTAATTACAATTCCAATTAACTATTATCAATAGTTAAATCTCATTAGTGGCTCTTTACACCACTATCTGAGCAAACTTTGAATATATTGTAAGATTGATAGTTGGCAATTGAAACTTATCTTCAGATGTTGAATGTTACAGCGCAGCTCACATAGATGAACATTTGGTGGTAGAAGAAGTTTTTCTATATCTGGGCTACCACGGGGGTACTTATTGGGGTTTGGTTACAGTGGGGGCTGCTAGGAATAGGAGTATTACTGTTCTCTGCTACAGTGGGTTGTATAAATAATATTCTTCGGGGACTTCTTTTCCTTACTCTATCATCAAGTATCTACTAGAGTATTGCAGTCTGCTGTAAAAGAACAAGAACATTACACCATATCAGGGCCTTTTACCTTCTTTGTCTGTTGTTATTGGTTCAAGAGTAATTTGCATTTTTCTGAAATATCTTAGCTCAAGGTTTTGATTTGAATATATGGTTAATAATCATTATTACAAATTGATACAGTCTCTATAATACATAAATCTTTCCTGGTTATTATATTGATTTATTTTTGTTAAAAATAATAAGGGTCTTCAGGAATGATCTCAATTCTAATCAATTATTAAATTTTTGTAAAACTTGTTGTTTTGTGAAACTTGAACACATTATTATAGAATTTAAAACGGTTAATTTGATTGTAATAGGTTATTGCAATTAACTATAATTTATAATTATTGTTCATTGGTGTATGTATTGATGGTAAGGAATTGAGAGTTATCTTTGGAGGTTTAAGGTTACTGCGCGGCTCATATAGATGAATATTTGGTGGTAGAAGGTTTTTATAATATATCTGGGTGTACTTATTGGGGTTTGGTTATAGTGGGGCCTCCTGGGGATTGTAGGAATATCACTGTGTTTGATAATTTCATTGTTTTCATAAGTATTCATTGATTTTTAAGTTTCATAGCGCTTGTTTAGTTATCCCAAATTTGCACAACTCACCTTGTTTTAGAATCTATTTGGATATTGGTTTTAACATTGAATATATTGGATACAAAATGGTTAATTTTATAGTTTTTCACAATGTACTGCTTTAATTAAGGTCAAGGTTTCTTGGTTTTGAGAGATTACTGACTATTACAATCCATCGGTTAGTTGTATCATTGGCACACACACATCTTCTGTAATTTGTTAACAGTATGGTAATTGGTGGGTTGGAATAATTATTAGTTATTTGTTTTCCATTGCTTGTTGTTGTGTTCTTTTCTTGAATTGAAATAAATACATAATATACTTGTCCCATGAATGGGTTTAGCACTGTCACAGGTAGTGGTTTGTATTGGATAGTTTATTTTGTTTGAATTGCGGTCTTTTGGCGATTTTTTGAACTTCCTAGTTAATATTGAGTAATTCTGAGTATTATCAGGTATTCCAGGGCCATTTGCAGGGAATTTCTTTTCCCTTATTGTTGTCAATTTGGGTACTTATTTCCACTTTTCAAAGATTTAGTGAGTGTATTGCCTTTCTAGAATTGTAATTGTTTAGGTTTCTCGCTGAGATCAAATTTTGAGTTACTCTCTGAGAATAAATAATAGGTTAAATAGTTACTTTGATTAGGCAAGCGTCAAATGCTTGCATAACACTTACAATTGTTAGCTTTAGCCATTGTAAGTATTCTGGCGCCTATTTCCTAATTTTATTTTGGTTGTGTTTTGGGAGTTCATTAAAACCACTCATTTATTAGTTTTTAAATACATTTATTAATTTTGTAGTTTAATTTAGTTTTTATTAGATAAAGTAGGATTCAGAGGATGTCTTTTAAAACTAAGGCAATCCCTACGTTTAAGGGAAAGGCCAAGCTGGCTACAAAAAAGACAGAGAGTAAGGGTTCTTCGCCGACAGTGGTGGCATCTCAGGTGCAGTTCAATTCGGTGTCGGGAGAGGCGACCGACGAGAGGCTGCTCTCCAGCTGTCCCGAGGGCGGCGCCGGGCCCTCTCTCGAGATGTTTGTCCCGCGCCCGCGCCTCACGCGCAGTCCCGTCGACCCCGGGTGGTGTCTCGCCGGACCTGAAACGGTTGCATGTTTAGGTGGGGTTGAGGCTGGGGCAGGTGATGATCTCGGTTCCGGTTCGGGGCATATGGAGTCGGATAGTCTGAGCATAAGACTAGGGCAGAGCACGCCGGCGGTGGTGGACCCCTCGGGGGGCTCGAGCGTTCCGGAGGGGTCTCCCGATAACTTGGCTCGGTTTCTGGAGACGTCTATGATGGCGGCGGGAGGCCTCGAGCCGGTGCGAGACGCGCCGCGCCTCGCCGATGAGCTGCTGAAGAAGACCGTGGCCGAGCTCGATAAGTCGCGTAATATCTCCCGCGATATCAAGGAGGCGGTGCTCGCGGGGCTGCACGGGCTGCATGTGATGGTGCGGCGCGTCGCGGACTCGCGCGCCCGACACGTCGCGGACGGAGAGCGCGAGCGCGCGCAACTAGAACGCCTGCTGGGTTTCGAGCGGAAGCTTTACGCCGACAAGCTCGAGGCGATGACCCAGACCATGGTGAGGAGCCTCGACGAGGTGCGCCAGGCGACCGAGCGGGCGACGCGGGAGGCCGAGACCTCGCGCCGTGTCTTTGAGGAGGCGAGAGCGGCGGTGGTCGAGTGTGCGCCCGCCGCTCCCGAGGAGGTTGGCAATCTCCGCCTCATCGAGCGCCCGGACCGCGCCGACTGCGCGCGGAGCGAGCGCCCGACCTACGCGCAGACCGCGAAGCACCCTCTGATGGTTCGCTCGAAGAATCCTGCCGCGACGGGTGACGATATCCTCGGACGGATAAAGACGAACGTAGACGTTATCGGCCTAGGCGTCGGCGTTAACGGAGTGCGCAAGTGCCGCGGCGCCGGTGTCGCTATTACGCTAGAGAGCGCGCGAGAGCGCGAAGTCATGGAGACGGCGATTCGCGCGCTCGGCGAGGACCTCACCGTGTCCGAGCCGCGCGTCAGGGACCCGCTGCTGCGACTCGTCGGGGTGGTCGCCGAGCTCGCGGACGCGCGCCTTCTGGAGGCGCTGCTGCGCCAGAACGAGCCGTTGCTCCGCGCCGTGCCTGAAACCGAGAGAAAGGTTAGGGTCGTCCGCCGCATAAAGGGACGGAACCCTGGTCTTAACAATATCATCCTACAGGTTAGCCCCGGCGTGTGGTCTGCGTTACTGGAGCGGCGCGTGCGGCTGGGTTACCAGATGGTGGCGGTGCTGGACCAGTCCCCGCTGGTGCAGTGCTACCGCTGCCTGGGCTTCGGGCACCGCGTGGCGGAGTGCCGCGCGCCGGCGCCGAGCTGCGGGTTCTGCGGCGCGGCGCACGACACGCGCGCCTGTCCGTCGCGCGGCGCCGCGCCGCACTGCGTCAACTGCGCCGCGCGCGGAGCGGCCGCGCCGGACCTCGCGCACCCCGCCTACAGCGCGGACTGCCCCGAGTGGCGGCGCTGGGACCGCATAGCGCGCCGCGCCGTGCGCTACTGCTGAGGGCGCTGCGCAGGCTGTACGGCAGGATTCCTGGAAAATAAATATTTTGCAATTCAATGCGGGGAGAGGTAGGGCGGCCACTTCCGAGTGCCTTAGGGAAGCTAGTCTAAGGAATATTCAAATTTTGTTATTACAGGAGCCTTATGTCGGGAATAGGGGTCATCTTGCCGTACCTACGGGGTGCAGGGTTGTCCAGAGCGACGCCGGATCAGTGGATGCCCCCGTACGGGCCGCCATTGTTGTATTGGACCCGAGTATTAAGTTTATTGATAACTTCACGTATATCACGAGGGACATCGTAGGGATGGAAATCAAGTTCAATGGTTTTAAGCTCGGTCTCATCAGCGCTTACCTCGATAAGGAAGTAGACATAGAGCCGGATCTCGATCGCCTGTCGGGCATGGTCCGCGGCATGGGCGCGGCGCGCGTCGTGGTCGGCGGCGACGTGAACGCGCGCAGTCCGTGGTGGGGCTGCGCGGCGGAGGACGCGCGCGGCGCCGCGCTGGCGGGCGCGCTGGCCGCGCTGGGGCTCGAGGTGGCCAACGAGGGCGCCGCGCCGACCTACCGCGCGCACCGCGCCGGCCTGGACGTCGCCTGCATCATCGACGTCACCGCCTGCTCGGCCGCGCTCGTCGCCGCGCTGCAGGACTGGGCCGTCGACGACACGCTCTGCACCCTGTCGGACCATGTGGCAATTACGTTTTCGTTAGTTTTACGGGACGCGAGCATCAGTAGCCATGACAGTGATAGCACGCGGATATACAATACTTCCAGGGCTAATTGGGAACTCTTTACTGACTGTTTGGTTGAAGAATTTGATCGTGCCAACCTCCTCAGTCTGGTGGCTCTGGCCTCCGACGACGTGGACATTAACTTTGCGGCGGAATGCTTCGTCGGGTGCGTCACGCGAGCCTGCGAGAGGGCCATCCCTCGCGTCGCGGCTCGGAGGCCCGGGCGCGCGTGCAGGTGGTGGACGCCGCTATTGACGGAGCTGAAGGCTGAGATGATTCGCCGAAGGCGTCGGGTGGCCGGGGCTAACCCTCGGCGCAGGCCGTTCGTGGTGTCGCATTACCTGGAGGCTCGGTTCGAGTACAGGGTGGCGATCGAGTCGGCGATGACGACGAGCTGGAAGGAGTTCTGCACCGGCGAAACGGCCGAGGACATCTGGCGGCGCTCGTACCGAGTGATGCGAGCGAGCGCGCGGCGGCCGGACCGCCTGCTGGTTGCGGCCGACGAGCGCGTTCTGGACGCGGCGCAGTCGGTGGCGCTGCTCGCCGACACCTTCTACCCGCGTGATGAGCCGGCGCAGGACGGCCCCGAGCAGGCCGCTATGCGCGCCGAGGCGGAGTGCTGGGCGCGGCGCCTGCGTGCTGACCGCCTGCTTGACGACCGGGTGCAGCCGTTCACCGAGGTTGAGCTGGAAACGGTGATTAGAGATATGAGTCCTAAGAAGGCGCCGGGTGGCGATGGGTTTACGCTTGATATTTGTCGCCGGGCGTACAATTGTAACAGGGCTCTTCTTCTTGGGCTCTTTTCCGTGTGCTTGAGGCGGGGGTGTTTTCCGAGAGTTTGGAAGGAAGCCACCGTCAAGATAATTCCTAAGCCTCATAGGGATAGTTACTGTACGCCGAAATCGTATAGACCGATCGGGCTTCTCCCCGTCTTCGGAAAGATGCTTGAGAAGCTATTTGTCAACCGGCTCCGGTGGCAGCTCGGTAGGGAAAAACGCCTCAGTCTGTTACAATACGGCTTTACCCAGCAGCGGAGCGCAGAGGATGCCCTCTATGATGCCATGACGATGGTAAGACAGGGCCTTCGGGAGAAGAAAATCGTTGTTATGGTGTCACTTGACATTGAGGGGGCATTTGATAGCGCATGGTGGCCAGCTATAGTAACCCAACTCAGGTTAAAGGGGGTTGATGATAGTATTTCTCGTCTTATTATAAGTTACCTCTCGGAGCGACGGGTTAGGGTCAGGTACGCTGGTGAAGGAGTGCTCAGGGACACAAATAAGGGCTGTATACAGGGCTCCACTTGTGGTCCAGTTCTTTGGAACATTCAATTGGATCCTGTTTTGGAGCAAGTACAATATGGTGGTGTCCGAGTGCAAGCATTTGCGGATGACATCTTGTTGGTTGCTGTGGCTTCTGATGGGCTGGAGCTGGAAAGGCAGGTTAATGAAGCATTAGAGGTTATTTTGAGTTGGGGTGTTAAATTGAAGCTCAGATTTGCTCCACAGAAGACGCAGGCTCTGCTTTTGACAAAGAAATTGAAATTTCATGTTCCAAGGCTCAGTATGGGTGGGGTTCACATAGCATTTTGTCCATTTATTAAAGTTTTGGGATTATTTATAGATCCGCTACTTAATTTCAGGCATCACTTAGAGCAGGTCAGCATAAAGGCTATTGCATTTTATAAGGTAGTTGCTAGAGCAGCACGTGCACAATGGGGCTTGAATGCAGACATTTTAAGGCTTATTTATATTGCTGTTGTTGAGCCGACTGTTTTGTACTCTGCAAGCTGCTGGGTTGAGGTATCGGATAGAGTCTATGCTGAGAAAATTTTAAATAACTTGAGTAGGAACTTTGCTTTAAAAATTTGTAAAGCGCATCGTACTGTCTCTTTTGTTTCTAGTATGCTTTTAGCTAGAATCTTCCCATTACCAGTAAGGCTTAAAGAAAATGCTTCTATTTATAGGGTTAAAAAGGGAGTTTCACTTGATGAGTTACCGGGGTATGTAATGGAACAAAGGATTAACCCTTTTGCCCTACCTCACCCGGGAGATAGGGTATTTATTAATTTTAAGCTCATTGAGTCTCAAGGTGATATTGCTGCTTTGGAGGATATTGGGCCTATTTTGTACACAGATGGGAGCAAATTGGATGGCCGAGTTGGGGGTGCAGTTACCTGTTGGATTGATGGCTATGAGGTTGAATGCACTGATTTCAGGCTTGAAAGTTTTTGCAGTGTGTACCAGGCGGAGTTGTGTGCAATCCGGATGGCTTTGGTGATGGCTGGTGGTAGAGGGGAGTCCTCCTTCATTGTTGCTAGCGACTCAATGTCGAGTTTAGAGGCAATTAGTGACCCAAATTCACTTCATCCATTAGTGTCTGAAATAAGAGAACATTTATTAACACTGAGGCAGCAGGGTAAGACAATACTATGGTATTGGGTTAAGGCTCATTGCAATATTGCTGGGAATGAAAGGGCAGATGAGCTTGCTAAGCTGGCTACATTGAATTTTATTAGACCCCCTATACATGGATTGTATCCACTGTCTTATGCTAAACACATAGTAAGGTCAGCAAGTGTTCGTTCTTGGCAGCATTTTTATAATAGTTCCCATACTGGGAGTGTTACTAAATTGTTTTTCAGAGACATAGCACTGGCGTATAGTTTATTGAAAAAAGTTAAGTTGAATAACTTTTTAACACAGATTTTAACCGGCCATGGTGGATTCAGATCCTATCTGTTTAAATACAAATTGCTTGATTCTCCGTTTTGTTCTTGTGGTGAGGGAGTTTCTCAAACGGTTCAACATTTACTGTTGGACTGTGTTAGGTTTGGACAGCTTCGTTTTGATTGTGAAAATTTGATGGATTGTTGTATTTGTCTAAATAACCTGGAGGTGATTATGGCAGATGATCGCTGCAGGCCGCAGTTTTTTGGTTACGCTAGGACCATTCTTCGTGTTATTGGTAGGGAAAATGGCTCGTTTTTGGAGCCTAGTGAATAGACTATGCACTTTTACCTGGGTAACTTTGGAACTTTACTGTAATAATTTTTGTGGAATTTTAACTTTATTGGTTGTTTTTAATTAGTTATGACACTTTTCACATTAATTTGCGCACTTTGATTGATATTAGTTGTTATTATACACTTTATTTACGGTATTTCTCAAGCAACAGTTACAGTATGGTTTTCTTTATTTAATTATGCTTTACACTTCTTTTTTCATTCATAATGTTCTTTTTACGTTAAATCACTTCACTTTTGTTTTGTTTACGTTTGGTGAGAATAGAAAGATGGCGGCGCGTCAGGGTTGCCGTCTAAAAATGTATGTTAATGCATAGCAATCCTCATAAATAATAGCTATGTCAAAGTCAAAGTAATTATTTCCAGTCTTTCGAATATTTTCAGAATTGTATAGGTGTGTAATACTAGTATTATTGTTGAATTTACGGTTAAAAGGTCGTTAGTATTTTTCTTGTTTCTCGTGAAAATTAATTTTGTTCGCCGAATGTGTGAATAATCTCCTGGTTCTGGCGACTATTTTTCTGGTGTGGCAACACAGTAGGGTGTGAAACATGGTTGCGTTCCGTTCAACATGGTATATTACAATGTTTCTTTTTTTTTTTTTTTTTTACTCTTTAGTTTTATGTCAACAGTGTGTTTGGTGGTTTCTTTAATTATTATTTTGAGATTGTGTTAACTATTGAGTCTTATTTATTTTGATTTTTATAATGAATTTGATTGAATGCTTGTCATTAAACACACAGGGAAAAGACAGGGGTTATATGTTTTAAATTTATTGTGTTCCATTTCAGGCCAATAAATTTGATAATATTTTAATTATATATAAATAATTTAAAATTTATTTAATTACAGTATTAGTATAGTTAACTACGTTTGTTTTGTTGAACTCATTTGTTTTTGAAAAATAGTACAGATTGTATTTTAGGTTTGTTGTATTGTTCATGGGGTTTGAAATGGAACGTTACCTGCATTGGTTTTCGTTTCGGAATATAATTATTAATTCAATTTTAATTCCATTTTATTTTATCTATTATTGGTGTTTTTCTTAAATTAATCTCATTCATCGCGGTGTATTTTATCTTATATTTAAATTCAGGGGTAAACTATTTTTGTGATGTTTTTACTTTGGTTGTTATGATGGGCTGAGTTTATTATTACACACTTTTGAACGAACTTCTTGACTGTCATCTGTCATGGATGTCAATAATAGTCTATTATTGTTTTGATAATGATAGTTTTATGTTTTGTTTTTCGAAATGGCGTTCAACGCAATGGCATCTATTTCACTTTATGATTTTATTTAGCTCTGCACTGGCAGATTGTCGCTTCAGGCGCGGAGTCCAGTTACAAGAAACTGAAACTGAACTTTTTTATGTTTTTCAGTCCTGGGAGAGGTTATGTGGGGTGACTTTACTAGAAATCGGGAGCCCTAAATTGGTTGTATTTTATTTAATTTTGGTTCTTGGTTTTTATTTTTAGGTTTTTCTGTTATTCTGGGGGTCAACTGGTATGGTATATTTGCTGTTAGTTATCTTTGCGTATGGGTTTGCTTCTGGTAGTTTAAATTTCTATAAAAGTTTTGTTATTGTGTAACAGTTATTCATTTATTTATGTTTTGTGGTATTCATCAGTGTGGATGGCAGGGATTGATTTGGATCACGGTATTTCCTTATATTTATTAGTAGGTAGTCATATCTAGGGGGGATTTTTACATGTCCGTGTCCGATTGGGCTATGCCATATAAATGTTGGTGTGTGATGAGCCGGCCTGTCATTCTGATTGTTTTATTGTTTTCTGATATGATGATGGAATTCTTTATTTAGAGTTCTGTTTGCTTTTATTTTGAAGTTTTGATTGGTGAAGATGCAATATTATTATTTTTTATTAAGTAATTTGATTATATATTAATGTTATAATACATTTTTATTTCAATTGTAATATTATTGAGAGTGGTTTGATTTGTTTATACCCTAATACATTTAGCTTTTTAATATAATGAGATTCTTTTAATGTAATTGTTTTATGTAATTTATTTCTGGACTCTAATATTATGTTGCAAAATTTTAATTATATTTATATTGTTTTAGGTCTAATTATATTTCATAAGATTCTGATTTATTCATATAATTTTATTGATAGATATGGTATTGTTTATTTAATTTCTGTGTTACGGGTACTCCTCTTTTGCAATGCAAAAAAAGGTTGTACTCGTACGTTATATTTTGTTTTATTAAATTTCTGTTAGTTCTATGTCCCTTATTGTAATTTATTGTTTATGATATGTATTATTATTAATTGAGTTTGTCTAGGCCGTTTACTTCTTTAATTAAGTTTAAAGATTGCTAAATGTCATTTATATTGATTGGTATTTTGGTATGCTTATATTATATATTGTATGTGGAATAATAATTATTTTTGTAAGTGTTAGTATGATCAATTGTTTAATTTGTTAGGGGATTGGGTTAGGGTATCTTAATACCTCCACCTCTACTGTTTATTGTGTTAGGTCTTTTTACATTTTTGATATTATTGAGAGTGGATTGATTTGTTTATAATACATTTAGCTTTTTAATAAAATGAGATTCTTTTAATGTAATTGTTTAATGTAATTTATTTCTGGCCTCTGTATTATGTTGCAAAATTTTAATTATATGTATATATATTGTTTTAGGTCTAATTATATTTTAGAAGATGTTGATTTATTCATATAATTTTATTGATAGATATGGTATTGTTTATTTAATTTCTGCGTTACGGGTACTCCTCTTTTGCAATGCAAAAAAAGGTTGTACTCGTACGTTATATTTTGTTTTATTAAATTTCTGTTAGTTCCATGTCCCTTATTGTAATTTATTGTTTATGATATGTATTATTGTTGATTGAGTTGGTATTGTATTGTGTATTGTATGAGAATTATTATAATAATTCACATACAATATTATAGTGCAGTGTAGCTCAATTAATAATAATTTGTTAGTATAATCAATTGTTTAGTTTGTTAGGGGATTGGGTTAGGGTATCTTAATACCTCTACCTCTACTGTTTATTGTTTATTGTTGTGTGTTTATTGTGTTATGTATTGTGTTGCATTTTTGATGGAAGTATTAATTTTATTGATTAATATGTATTGTTATTCTTAGTAGAGTTTGTGTAGTGAATTGATAATTTGTTTTTCTTTATTTATTTATTTTGGTTAATTAATTTTCCATTTTCTGGATGCTCCTCTTTTGCTGAGCAAAAAAGGTTGTATTTAATGTTTACTTTGATTTAATGTCTTGAGGGTCTATGTTCTTTTATTCTAATGTATTATTATTTCTTATGTTTATTTGTATTCTTTTTCCGTTTATTTTAATAAAATTAATTTTATGTCAATTTTTAAATAAATGAAATTTAATGATGTCGCACTTAATAGCGACAGGTGTATGTAGTAAGTAAGTTTAGCCGTCGTCCCTGTCATGGGAAAATGGTAGGCTTATAAAAAAAAAAAAAAAAAAAAAAAAAAAAAAAAAAAAAAAAAAACCTAACCTAACCTAACCTAACCTAACCTAACCTAACCTAACCTAACCTAACCTAACCTAACCTAACCTAACCTAACCTAACCTAACCTAACCTAACCTAACCTAACCTAACCTAACCTAACCTAACCTAACCTAACCTAACCTAACCTAACCTAACCTAACCTAACCTAACCTAACCTAACCTAACCTAACCTAACCTAACCTAACCTAACCTAACCTAACCTAACCTAACCTAACCTAACCTAACCTAACCATCAGTCGTTGCCCAGACGCTCCCGGGAGCAGTCGGGTTTCTGCTCCTCTCCTCCAGTATTTTCAGTATTTTCGGTACTGTAATCTCTCTTCACTTAAATCAAGTTCGTCCACTTCGTATAGTTACATTGCACATTTCGTGGACTGTACTGACCGTACTTATCGACCGGTCACGGTCACTTGGATTGCAGTGTTTATATCAAGTGACTGGTCACTCAGGTCACTCAGGTCCTCAGGATCACAGTGATTGTACAGTTCGTCAAGAATCGTTCACTTTGTGCAGTTATTCTGTTCTCTACTTGGACTTAAGTGTATTACTTTACTGGTCACGGTCGGTCGGAACGGAACGGAACAGTCTGTACAGAGTGTACAGTCTTACCCATAACTCATCAAATAGCTTCGGATAATAACTGATGTTACTTATCAACCCATACGAATTGCACTAAGTATACCACAAGAATACATCAATATGGCTGACGATTCCACATCGAATATCCTTTGTTACGATAAAGATACAATAGACACTCAAGCTTTTGATGAAGTTACACAACCCACAATCAATAAAGATCACATTCGCTCTTATGCCATGCGGACCAATGAAGAGGAAGACGAATATGCATCCGCTATTGAAGACGATGATGACCCTATCCAGATCATACAAAGCAAAGCAAAAACTTTCACCAAATTTATTCTTCACAAAATACAGGAAGGGAAAAGCCTAACAAAAGTCAACAAATCTGCGATCATCTCCGCCGTTGAAGATTTCCAAGCTTTCATGGACAGCAAAATTACTATCAAACCTATTAAATCCGACACCTCTAAGAGAATGGAAAAAGTCACTACTGAAGATAAAAATAACATTGTCGAAACTATAAAAAGTGTTCTTAAAGACGAATTCTCCAAACTTAAATCCTTAAATAAACACAGCGAGCCATCCAAAACTCTCAATAAAACCAATATCGGAGTAAAAACTCCCTACAAGCCAGCACTCATAATATCGACTAAGGAATTAGCATCCAATCACAATGCAACAATCCAAGCATGGCACAGAAGTGTCTCATTCGAAGACACTAACTACTCTCCTGCAGGTATAAAACACATAGCTAATAACAAAATTGTAATTCAAATGGACAATGCAGAACAGAGGGATGCCGTCATACAGAAAACTAAACAACCACACAGTGAAGTCAACGCAGAACCAACAAAAACTCTAAAACCAATGATAATACTCAAAGGGATATCAAGATCCACCAAACCCGACTTAATCACTGACATCATCTGCCGGCAAAACGACTGTATCAATACCACCAATGATAACGGATGTGACGAAATCGCACTCAAATTTCTGAAAAGAAACAAAAATCCAAACCTCTACAACGCAGTTTTTATGGTCTCCCCAACCCTATGGAGGGCCATTATTGAATGTGGTAAGCTCAACATCAATCACCAACGCGTCCATGTCGAGGATCATCCACCCCTACTTCAATGCTTCAATTGCCTGAAATTTGGACACACCAGAACCAAATGCAACCAGAACAACTCAATCTGCTCACACTGCGCGTCGAAGACCCATTGTTTCAAGGACTGCCCACATAAAGAAGACACATCAAAAACAGATTGCTACAATTGCAAATCCTTTAACTCCGAAAAGAACATCACAGGCAGGAGCACCGCTCACTCCGCAACATCATTCACCTGCCCTCGGGTAAGACACATGACCAACAAGATCTGCTCCCAAATAGACTATGGATTGTAAATAAATTAAAATCAGTAACCATAAACATATAGTATAAGTTATCCATAGATCTAGCAATAAAACTGAACCAATCTTTTACCGTGCGATTCATACTTCTCGCAACAGACAAAACATCTGAACGTTGCGGGCTGTACGGACCTGTACCTGACTGTACAAATTGTATCTATCCACCCGACTCAATCACGCATTTGACTCCTAAGCAATCTGTACAGTTTTGTACTGTAAATGTACAGAATGTACAAAATTACCACTTAAGTACCAACTATATGAAACACCACATTTTGTAAATAGTCATTTTATCTTGTGTACTCTTTATGCAATTTGAACAACTATAAAAAAAAAAAAAAAAAAAAAAAAAAAAAAACATATATAACTTCTAGCTTGATTTTAAATATTAGCCATAAGACCTAGTATAAGTCAGTGTCACATACCTTTGATTCCTTGACCCGTGCAGTTCGTATAGTACCCAACAGACAAAATTACACAATAGTACGAATTGTACGGACTGTACAAACTTTTCCATTTTAATTTTATAAGCATAAACGACCCCACTTAAGCAATATTGTAAATTATGCACTTTCTCAAATTTTGTTAAAAGTCATTCTATCCTTTATAATCCATATGTCAAACTCATGGCATTGCGAGTGGTATGTACCGCACTAATTGTACCTATCTACCCGGACTAAATCTCTCACCACTGTCTCATTTGACCGGTATAACCGTACAGTTCATGCAGTTCCCAAGAAATACAATTAACAAAAGACACGAACTGCATGGACTGTACTAACTATTCACTCTTATTTATTATTTAAGCAACCCCATTTATGTAAAATCGTGCAGTCTGTTCAGCTAGCAATAACAACATAATCAATACACGCGATCTGTACAGACTGCTCGAATTGACCCATGGATTTAAAACATATCATATGTAACTTTGTACTGCAGAAGCGTGCAGCCGGTGCAGTTTGGTCACTTACTAGTACAAACAGCACCGGCTGGACGAATAGCAGTAAACTGTACGGAATGTACAAAATTGACACTTTTATTTAATTTTTTTATTTTTAAACATGAACGACCCAACTTAAGCCAGTACGTATATTCTGAACTTTCTCAAATTTTGTAAATAGTTACTCCATCTCTTATACTCCGCATGTCAAACTCATTCATCCGTGCGGTTTGTACAGCCCGAAATATACAAAACATCTTGGCATTGCGAGAGGTACAGACCACACAAATTGTACCTATCTACCCGGACTAAATCACTCACCACTGTCTCATTTGACCGGTAAAACCGTGCAGTCCATACAGTTTCCAAGACATACAATTAACAAAAGACACGAACTGCATGGACTGTACTAACTATTCACTCTTATTTATTATTTAAGCAACCCCATTTATGTAGAATCGTGCAGTCTGTTCAGCTAGCAATAAACAACATAATCAATACACGCAATCTGTACAGACTGCTCGAATTGACCCATGGATTTAAAACATATCATATGTAACTTTGTACTGCAGAAGCGTGCAGCCGGCGCAGTTTGGTCACTCACTAGTACAAACAGCACCGGCTGGACGAATAGCAGTAAACATAATAAATTTTATTTTTGTTACCAAATCTTCAAAAAATTATTACCCATTGTAAAATATAGTTAAGGGCGAGGTGTATCCCATTAGCGCCGGACCCTTAACAGATTTATTATCAAATAAAGAAAGAATAAAAAAAAAAAAAAAAAAAAACCTAACCTAACCTAACCTAACCTAACCTAACCTAACCTAACCTAACCTAACCTAACCTAACCTAACCTAACCTAACCTAACCTAACCTAACCTAACCTAACCTAACCTAACCTAACCTAACCTAACCTAACCTAACCTAACCTAACCTAACCTAACCTAACCTAACCTAACCTAACCTAACCTAACCTAACCTAACCTAACCTAACCTAACCTAACCTAACCTAACCTAACCTAACCTAACCTAACCTAACCTAACCTAACCTAACCTAACCTAACCTAACCTAACCTAACCTAACCTAACCTAACCTAACCTAACCTAACCTAACCTAACCTAACCTAACCAAACCTAACACACTTTTTTTTTATTCATCTTATTCTTTTGTCGATTTACTGAAGCTTCACTTCTATCGTGTGTGAATCGCACACACACCTTTTTTTTTTTTTTTTTTTTTTCCTATAAAGCCTGCCATTTGTCAACAACATGACCGACAGATATGACTTATCCTTCATTTACTGTCGCTATTATTATGCGACAACATTTTGTTCCTATCATTGTAACACATAATATGAAATCATTAACCTTATAGACTGACACTCCATACAACTATAGTATAGCTGCAAAGAATCGCAGTCCATAAAGTTCACTTTATAAATAAAATACAAAAAAAATACTTCAATTCCAATAACAAAACTCATACATGTAGATTCATCTAAACCTATCAACTTAATCTGATTATCTTAATTTTGATTACCCTCATCTTACACTAAAATAATTCAACCAAAAAGAAATATTTACTTCCGTACTATTAACCCAATTAAACCAACTTTCTTAGGTTAGGTTAGGTTTGGTTAGGTTAGGTTAGGTTTTTTTTTTTTTTTTTTTTTTTTTTTCCTAAAAAGCCTGCCATTTGTCAACAACATGACCGACGGCTATGACTTATCCTTCATTTACTGTCCAACATTTTGTTCCTATCATTGTAACACATAATATGAAATCATTAACCTTTTAGACTGACACTCCATACAACTATAGTATAGCTGCAAAGAATTGCAGTCCATAAAGTTCACTTTATAAATAAAATACAAAAAAAAAAAAAAAATCCAATAATAAAACTCATACATGTAGATTCATCTAAACCTATCAACTTAATCTGATTATCTTAATTTTGATTACCCTCATCTTACACTAAAATAATTCAACCAAAAAGAAATTTTACTTCCGTACTATTAACCCAATTAAACCAACTTTCTTAGGTTAGGTTAGGTTTGGTTAGGTTAGGTTAGGTTTTTTTTTTTTTTTTTTTTTTTTTCCTAAAAAGCCTGCCATTTGTCAACAACATGACCGACGGCTATGACTTATCCTTCATTTACTGTCCAACATTTTGTTCCTATCATTGTAACACATAATATGAAATCATTAACCTTATAGACTGACACTCCATACAACTATAGTATAGCTGCAAAGAATTGCAGTCCATAAAGTTCACTTTATAAATAAAATACAAAAAAAAACTTAAATTCCAATAATAAAACTCATACATGTAGATTCATCTAAACCTATCAACTTAATCTGATTATCTTAATTTTGATTACCCTCATCTTACACTAAAATAATTCAACCAAAAAGAAATATTTACTTCCGTACTATTAACCCAATTAAACCAACTTTCTTAGGTTAGGTTAGGTTAGGTTTTTTTTTTTTTTTTTTTTTTTTTTCCTAAAAAGCCTGCCATTTGTCAACAACATGACCGACGGCTATGACTTATCCTTCATTTACTGTCCAACGTTTTGTTCCTATCATTGTAACACATAATATGAAATCATTAACCTTATAGACTGACACTCCATACAACTATAGTATAGCTGCAAAGAATTGCAGTCCATAAAGTTCACTTTATAAATAAAATACAAAAAAAAACTTAAATTCCAATAATAAAACTCATACATGTAGATTCATCTAAACCTATCAACTTAATCTGATTATCTTAATTTTGATTACCATCATCTTACACTAAAATAATTCAACCAAAAAGAAATATTTACTTCCGTACTATTAACCCAATTAAACCAACTTTCTTAGGTTAGGTAGGTAAGGTTTTTTTTTTTTTTTTTTTTTTTTCCTAAAAAGCCTGCCATTTGTCAACAACATGACCGACGGCTATGACTTATCCTTCATTTACTGTCCAACATTTTGTTCCTATCATTGTAACACATAATATGAAATCATTAACCTTATAGACTGACACTCCATACAACTATAGTATAGCTGCAAAGAATTGCAGTCCATAAAGTTCACTTTATAAATAAAATACAAAAAAAAATTTAAATTCCAATAATAAAACTCATACATGTAGATTCATCTAAACCTATCAACTTAATCTGATTATCTTTATTTTGATTACCCTCATCTTACACTAAAATAATTCAACCAAAAAGAAATATTTACTTCCGTACTATTAACCCAATTAAACCAACTTTCTTAGGTTAGGTTAGGTTAGGTTTTTTTTTTTTTTTTTTTTTTTTTTCTAAAAAGCCTGCCATTTGTCAACAACATGACCGACGGCTATGACTTATCCTTCATTTACTGTCCAACGTTTTGTTTCTATCATTGTAACACATAATATGAAATCATTAACCTTATAGACTGACACTCCATACAACTATAGTATAGCTGCAAAGAATTGCAGTCCATAAAGTTCACTTTATAAATAAAATACAAAAAAAAACTTAAATTCCAATAATAAAACTCATACATGTAGATTCATCTAAACCTATCAACTTAATCTGATTATCTTAATTTTGATTACCCTCATCTTACACTAAAATAATTCAACCAAAAAGAAATATTTACTTCCGTACTATTAACCCAATTAAACCAACTTTCTTAGGTTAGGTTAGGTTTGGTTAGGTTAGGTAAGGTTTTTTTTTTTTTTTTTTTTCCTAAAAAGCCTGCCATTTGTCAACAACATGACCGACGGCTATGACTTATCCTTCATTTACTGTCCAACATTTTGTTCCTATCATTGTAACACATAATATGAAATCATTAACCTTATAGACTGACACTCCATACAACTATAGTATAGCTGCAAAGAATTGCAGTCCATAAAGTTCACTTTATAAATAAAATACAAAAAAAAACTTAAATTCCAATAATAAAACTCATACATGTAGATTCATCTAAACCTATCAACTTAATCTGATTATCTTAATTTTGATTACCCTCATCTTACACTAAAATAATTCAACCAAAAAGAAATATTTACTTCCGTACTATTAACCCAATTAAACCAACTTTCTTAGGTTAGGTTAGGTTTGGTTAGGTTAGGTAAGGTTTTTTTTTTTTTTTTTTTTCCTAAAAAGCCTGCCATTTGTCAACAACATGACCGACGGCTATGACTTATCCTTCATTTACTGTCCAACATTTTGTTCCTATCATTGTAACACATAATATGAAATCATTAACCTTATAGACTGACACTCCATACAACTATAGTATAGCTGCAAAGAATTGCAGTCCATAAAGTTCACTTTATAAATAAAATACAAAAAAAAACTTAAATTCCAATAATAAAACTCATACATGTAGATTCATCTAAACCTATCAACTTAATCTGATTATCTTAATTTTGATTACCCTCATCTTACACTAAAATAATTCAACCAAAAAGAAATATTTACTTCCGTACTATTAACCCAATTAAACCAACTTTCTTAGGTTAGGTTAGGTTTGGTTAGGTTAGGTAAGGTTTTTGAAGTGAAACTTCTATAGAATCATAGTGATTTCAAACCGGATGCAAAAAGATGAAACGGAAATGGTAAGAGACACAAATACAATGCTTTATTTAAATTTCTTTGCGCGATACTTCGTAGTTGAGACTACGAAGTATCGCGCAAAGAGGTATTGCTGTATTTTATTTATATTATTTTGTAACATAGGTACTTTATTTAATTCGCTTTATTGAAGTAATATAAATAATCCGAATAATTACAGATATATGTTTGTTTCTCTTATCATTTTAGCAGATGCGTTCATTTACCCTTTTTTTCTATTCGATATATTTCATAATTATAGTTCGTAAGTAGTAGACTCCAATCGTGCGTCGTCGCTGACACACACACACTTTTTTTTTTATTCTTCTTATTCTTTCGTCGATTTACTGAAGTTTCACTTCTATCGTGTGTGAATCGCACACACACCTTTTTTTTTTTTTTTTTTTTTTCCTAAAAAGCCTGCCATTTGTCAACAACATGACCGACGGCTATGACTTATCCTTCATTTACTGTCCAACATTTTGTTCCTATCATTGTAACACATAATATGAAATCATTAACCTTATAGACTGACACTCCATACAACTATAGTATAGCTGCAAAGAATTGCAGTCCATAAAGTTCACTTTATAAATAAAATACAAAAAAAAACTTAAATTCCAATAATAAAACTCATACATGTAGATTCATCTAAACCTATCAACTTAATCTGATTATCTTAATTTTGATTACCCTCATCTTACACTAAAATAATTCAACCAAAAAGAAATATTTACTTCCGTACTATTAACCCAATTAAACCAACTTTCTTAGGTTAGGTTAGGTTAGGTTTTTTTTTTTTTTTTTTTTTTTTTCCTAAAAAGCCTGCCATTTGTCAACAACATGACCGACGGCTATGACTTATCCTTCATTTACTGTCCAACGTTTTGTTCCTATCATTGTAACACATAATATGAAATCATTAACCTTATAGACTGACACTCCATACAACTATAGTATAGCTGCAAAGAATTGCAGTCCATAAAGTTCACTTTATAAATAAAATACAAAAAAAAACTTAAATTCCAATAATAAAACTCATACATGTAGATTCATCTAAACCTATCAACTTAATCTGATTATCTTAATTTTGATTACCATCATCTTACACTAAAATAATTCAACCAAAAAGAAATATTTACTTCCGTACTATTAACCCAATTAAACCAACTTTCTTAGGTTAGGTAGGTAAGGTTTTTTTTTTTTTTTTTTTTTTTCCTAAAAAGCCTGCCATTTGTCAACAACATGACCGACGGCTATGACTTATCCTTCATTTACTGTCCAACATTTTGTTCCTATCATTGTAACACATAATATGAAATCATTAACCTTATAGACTGACACTCCATACAACTATAGTATAGCTGCAAAGAATTGCAGTCCATAAAGTTCACTTTATAAATAAAATACAAAAAAAAATTTAAATTCCAATAATAAAACTCATACATGTAGATTCATCTAAACCTATCAACTTAATCTGATTATCTTTATTTTGATTACCCTCATCTTACACTAAAATAATTCAACCAAAAAGAAATATTTACTTCCGTACTATTAACCCAATTAAACCAACTTTCTTAGGTTAGGTTAGGTTAGGTTTTTTTTTTTTTTTTTTTTTTTTTTTCTAAAAAGCCTGCCATTTGTCAACAACATGACCGACGGCTATGACTTATCCTTCATTTACTGTCCAACGTTTTGTTTCTATCATTGTAACACATAATATGAAATCATTAACCTTATAGACTGACACTCCATACAACTATAGTATAGCTGCAAAGAATTGCAGTCCATAAAGTTCACTTTATAAATAAAATACAAAAAAAAACTTAAATTCCAATAATAAAACTCATACATGTAGATTCATCTAAACCTATCAACTTAATCTGATTATCTTAATTTTGATTACCCTCATCTTACACTAAAATAATTCAACCAAAAAGAAATATTTACTTCCGTACTATTAACCCAATTAAACCAACTTTCTTAGGTTAGGTTAGGTTTGGTTAGGTTAGGTAAGGTTTTTTTTTTTTTTTTTTTTCCTAAAAAGCCTGCCATTTGTCAACAACATGACCGACGGCTATGACTTATCCTTCATTTACTGTCCAACATTTTGTTCCTATCATTGTAACACATAATATGAAATCATTAACCTTATAGACTGACACTCCATACAACTATAGTATAGCTGCAAAGAATTGCAGTCCATAAAGTTCACTTTATAAATAAAATACAAAAAAAAACTTAAATTCCAATAATAAAACTCATACATGTAGATTCATCTAAACCTATCAACTTAATCTGATTATCTTAATTTTGATTACCCTCATCTTACACTAAAATAATTCAACCAAAAAGAAATATTTACTTCCGTACTATTAACCCAATTAAACCAACTTTCTTAGGTTAGGTTAGGTTTGGTTAGGTTAGGTAAGGTTTTTGAAGTGAAACTTCTATAGAATCATAGTGATTTCAAACCGGATGCAAAAAGATGAAACGGAAATGGTAAGAGACACAAATACAATGCTTTATTTAAATTTCTTTGCGCGATACTTCGTAGTTGAGACTACGAAGTATCGCGCAAAGAGGTATTGCTGTATTTTATTTATATTATTTTGTAACATAGGTACTTTATTTAATTCGCTTTATTGAAGTAATATAAATAATCCGAATAATTACAGATATATGTTTGTTTCTCTTATCATTTTAGCAGATGCGTTCATTTACCCTTTTTTTCTATTCGATATATTTCATAATTATAGTTCGTAAGTAGTAGACTCCAATCGTGCGTCGTCGCTGACACACACACACACTTTTTTTTTTATTCTTCTTATTCTTTCGTCGATTTACTGAAGTTTCACTTCTATCGTGTGTGAATCGCACACACACCTTTTTTTTTTTTTTTTTTTTTTTCCTAAAAAGCCTGCCATTTGTCAACAACATGACCGACGGCTATGACTTATCCTTCATTTACTGTCCAACGTTTTGTTCCTATCATTGTAACACATAATATGAAATCATTAACCTTATAGACTGACACTCCATACAACTATAGTATAGCTGCAAAGAATTGCAGTCCATAAAGTTCACTTTATAAATAAAATACAAAAAAAAAAAAATCCAATAACAAAACTCATACATATAGATTCATCTAAACCTATCAACTTAATCTGATTATCTTAAATTTGATTACCCTCATCTGACACTAAAATAATTCAACCAAAAAGAAATATTTACTTCCGTACTATTAACCCAATTAAACCAACTTTCTTAGGTTAGGTTAGGTTTGGTTAGGTAAGGTTTTTTTTTTTTTTTTTTTTTTCCTAAAAAGCCTGCCATTTGTCAACAACATGACCGACGGCTATGACTTATCCTTCATTTACTGTCCAACATTTTGTTCCTATCATTGTAACACATAATATGAAATCATTAACCTTATAGACTGACACTCCATACAACTATAGTATAGCTGCAAAGAATTGCAGTCCATAAAGTTCACTTTATAAATAAAATACAAAAAAAAACTTAAATTCCAATAATAAAACTCATACATGTAGATGCATCTAAACCTATCAACTTAATCTGATTATCTTAATTTTGATTACCCTCATCTTACACTAAAATAATTCAACCAAAAAGAAATATTTACTTCCGTACTATTAACCCAATTAAACCAACTTTCTTAGGTTAGGTTAGGTTAGGTTAGGTTTTTTTTTTTTTTTTTTTTTTTTTTCCTAAAAAGCCTGCCATTTGTCAACAACATGACCGACGGCTATGACTTATCCTTCATTTACTGTCCAACGTTTTGTTCCTATCATTTTAACACATAATATGACATCATTAACCTTATAGACTGACACTCCATACAACTATAGTATAGCTGCAAAGAATTGCAGTCCATAAAGTTCACTTTATAAATAAAATACAAAAAAAAACTTAAATTCCAATAATAAAACTCATACATGTAGATTCATCTAAACCTATCAACTTAATCTGATTATCTTAATTTTGATTACCCTCATCTTACACTAAAATAATTCAACCAAAAAGAAATATTTACTTCCGTACTATTAACCCAATTAAACCAACTTTCTTAGGTTAGGTTAGGTTTGGTTAGGTTAGGTAAGGTTTTTTTTTTTTTTTTTTTTCCTAAAAAGCCTGCCATTTGTCAACAACATGACCGACGGCTATGACTTATCCTTCATTTACTGTCCAACATTTTGTTCCTATCATTGTAACACATAATATGAAATCATTAACCTTATAGACTGACACTCCATACAACTATAGTATAGCTGCAAAGAATTGCAGTCCATAAAGTTCACTTTATAAATAAAATACAAAAAAAAACTTAAATTCCAATAATAAAACTCATACATGTAGATGCATCTAAACCTATCAACTTAATCTGATTATCTTAATTTTGATTACCCTCATCTTACACTAAAATAATTCAACCAAAAAGAAATATTTACTTCCGTACTATTAACCCAATTAAACCAACTTTCTTAGGTTAGGTTTGGTTAGGTTAGGTTAGGTTTTTTTTTTTTTTTTCCTAAAAAGCCTGCCATTTGTCAACAACATGACCGACGGCTATGACTTATCCTTCATTTACTGTCCAACGTTTTGTTCCTATCATTGTAACACATAATATGAAATCATTAACCTTATAGACTGACACTCCATACAACTATAGTATAGCTGCAAAGAATTGCAGTCCATAAAGTTCACTTTATAAATAAAATACAAAAAAAAACTTAAATTCCAATAATAAAACTCATACATGTAGATTCATCTAAACCTATCAACTTAATCTGATTATCTTAATTTTGATTACCCTCATCTTACACTAAAATAATTCAACCAAAAAGAAATATTTACTTCCGTACTATTAACCCAATTAAACCAACTTTCTTAGGTTAGGTTAGGTTTGGTTAGGTTAGGTTAGGTTTTTTTTTTTTTTTTTTCTTTCCTAAAAAGCCTGCCATTTGTCAACAACATGACTGACGGCTATGACTTATCCTTCATTTACTGTCCAACGTTTTGTTCCTATCATTGTAACACATAATATGACATCATTAACCTTATAGACTGACACTCCATACAACTATAGTATAGCTGCAAAGAATTGCAGTCCATAAAGTTCACTTTATAAATAAAATACAAAAAAAAAAAAAGGTGTGTGTGCGATTTACACACGATAGAAGTGAAACTTCAGTAAATCGACAAAAGAATAAGAAGATTAAAAAAAATAAAAGTGTGCGTGTGTCAGCTACGACGCACGATTGAGTAGAGTAGACTCCAATCATGCCTCCAACTATAATTAATATATATATCGAATAGAAAAAAAGGGTAAATGAACGCATTTGCTAAAATGATAAGAGAAACAAACATATATCTGTAATTATTCGGATTATTTATATTACATCAATAAAGCGTATTACATAAAGTACTAGCTGTGCCCGCGTTATAATGTATTTTCCCGCGGAATGACGTTTTATCGCGGTAAAAAGTAGCCTATGTTATTTTTCAGGCTCTAGAGATTCTGTGTACCAAATTTCATTTAAATCGGTTCAGTAGTTTTTACGTGAAAGAGTAACAAACATCCATACATCCATACTTACAAACTTTCGCCTTTACAAAATAATATAAATAAAATACAGCAATACCTCTTTGCGCGATACTTCGTAGTTGAGACTACGAAGTATCGCGCAAAGAAATTTAAATAAAGCATTGTATTTGTGTCTCTTACCATTTCCGTTTCATCTTTTTGCATCCGGTTTGAAATCACTACGATTCTATAGAAGTTTCACTTCAAAACTTAAATTCCAATAATAAAACTCATACATGTAGATTCATCTAAACCTATCAACTTAATCTGATTATCTTAATTTTGATTACCCTCATCTTACACTAAAATAATTCAACCAAAAAGAAATATTTACTTCCGTACTATTAACCCAATTAAACCAACTTTCTTAGGTTAGGTTAGGTTTTTTTTTTTTTTTTTTTTTTTTTCCTAAAAAGCCTGCCATTTGTCAACAACATGACCGACGGCTATGACTTATCCTTCATTTACTGTCCAACGTTTTGTTCCTATCATTGTAACACATAATATGAAATCATTAACCTTATAGACTGACACTCCATACAACTATAGTATAGCTGCAAAGAATTGCAGTCCATAAAGTTCACTTTATAAATAAAATACAAAAAAAAACTTAAATTCCAATAATAAAACTCATACATGTAGATTCATCTAAACCTATCAACTTAATCTGATTATCTTAATTTTGATTACCCTCATCTTACACTAAAATAATTCAACCAAAAAGAAATATTTACTTCCGTACTATTAACCCAATTAAACCAACTTTCTTAGGTTAGGTTAGGTTTGGTTAGGTTAGGTTAGGTTTTTTTTTTTTTTTTTTTTTTTTCCTAAAAAGCCTGCCATTTGTCAACAACATGACCGACGGCTATGACTTATCCTTCATTTACTGTCCAACGTTTTGTTCCTATCATTGTAACACATAATATGACATCATTAACCTTATAGACTGACACTCCATACAACTATAGTATAGCTGCAAAGAATCGCAGTCCATAAAGTTCACTTTATAAATAAAATACAAAAAAAAAAACTTAAATTCCATTAACAAAACTCATACATGTAGATGCATCTAAACCTATCAACTTAATCTGATTATCTTAATTTTGATTACCCTCATCTTACACTAAAATAATTCAACCAAAAAGAAATATTTACTTCCGTACTATTAACCCAATTAAACCAACTTTCTTAGGTTAGGTTAGGTTTGGTTAGGTTAGGTTAGGTTTTTTTTTTTTTTTTTTTTTTTTCCAAAAAAGCCTGTCAACAACATGACCGACGGCTATGACTTATCCTTCATTTACTGTCCAACATTTTGTTCCTATCATTGTAACACATAATATGAAATCATTAACCTTATAGACTGACACTCCATACAACTATAGTATAGCTGCAAAGAATTGCAGTCCATAAAGTTCACTTTATAAATAAAATACAAAAAAAAACTTAAATTCCAATAATAAAACTCATACATGTAGATTCATCTAAACCTATCAACTTAATCTGATTATCTTAATTTTGATTACCCTCATCTTACACTAAAATAATTCAACCAAAAAGAAATATTTACTTCCGTACTATTAACCCAATTAAACCAACTTTCTTAGGTTAGGTTAGGTTAGGTTTTTTTTTTTTTTTTTTTTTTTTCCTAAAAAGCCTGCCATTTGTCAACAACATGACCGACGGCTATGACTTATCCTTCATTTACTGTCCAACATTTTGTTCCTATCATTGTAACACATAATATGAAATCATTACCTTATAGACTGACACTCCATACAACTATAGTATAGCTGCAAAGAATTGCAGTCCATAAAGTTCACTTTATAAATAAAATACAAAAAAAAACTTAAATTCCAATAATAAAACTCATACATATAGATTCATCTAAACCTATCAACTTAATCTGATTATCTTAAATTTGATTACCCTCATCTGACACTAAAATAATTCAACCAAAAAGAAATATTTACTTCCGTACTATTAACCCAATTAAACCAACTTTCTTAGGTTAGGTTTGGTTAGGTTAGGTTAGGTTTTTTTTTTTTTTTTTTCCTAAAAAGCCTGCCATTTGTCAACAACATGACCGACGGCTATGACTTATCCTTCATTTACTGTCCAACGTTTTGTTCCTATCATTGTAACACATAATATGAAATCATTAACCTTATAGACTGACACTCCATACAACTATAGTATAGCTGCAAAGAATTGCAGTCCATAAAGTTCACTTTATAAATAAAATACAAAAAAAAAAAAAATCCAATAACAAAACTCATACATATAGATTCATCTAAACCTATCAACTTAATCTGATTATCTTAAATTTGATTACCCTCATCTGACACTAAAATAATTCAACCAAAAAGAAATATTTACTTCCGTACTATTAACCCAATTAAACCAACTTTCTTAGGTTAGGTTAGGTTTGGTTAGGTAAGGTTTTTTTTTTTTTTTTTTTTTTCCTAAAAAGCCTGCCATTTGTCAACAACATGACCGACGGCTATGACTTATCCTTCATTTACTGTCCAACATTTTGTTCCTATCATTGTAACACATAATATGAAATCATTAACCTTATAGACTGACACTCCATACAACTATAGTATAGCTGCAAAGAATTGCAGTCCATAAAGTTCACTTTATAAATAAAATACAAAAAAAAACTTAAATTCCAATAATAAAACTCATACATGTAGATTCATCTAAACCTATCAACTTAATCTGATTATCATAATTTTGATTACCCTCATCTTACACTAAAATAATTCAACCAAAAAGAAATATTTACTTCCGTACTATTAACCCAATTAAACCAACTTTCTTAGGTTAGGTTAGGTTTGGTTAGGTTAGGTTAGGTTTTTTTGTCCAACGTTTTGTTCCTATCATTGTAACACATAATATGACATCATTAACCTTATAGACTGACACTCCATACAACTATAGTATAGCTGCAAAGAATTGCAGTCCATAAAGTTCACTTTATAAATAAAATACAAAAAAAAACTTAAACATGTAGATTCATCTAAACCTATCAACTTAATCTGATTATCTTAATTTTGATTACCCTCATCTTACACTAAAATAATTCAACCAAAAAGAAATATTTACTTCCGTACTATTAACCCAATTAAACCAACTTTCTTAGGTTAGGTTAGGTTAGGTTTTTTTTTTTTTTTTTTTTTTTTTCCTAAAAAGCCTGCCATTTGTCAACAACATGACCGACGGCTATGACTTATCCTTCATTTACTGTCCAACGTTTTGTTCCTATCATTGTAACACATAATATGAAATCATTAACCTTATAGACTGACACTCCATACAACTATAGTATAGCTGCAAAGAATTGCAGTCCATAAAGTTCACTTTATAAATAAAATACAAAAAAAAACTTAAATTCCAATAATAAAACTCATACATGTAGATTCATCTAAACCTATCAACTTAATCTGATTATCTTAATTTTGATTACCCTCATCTTACACTAAAATAATTCAACCAAAAAGAAATATTTACTTCCGTACTATTAACCCAATTAAACCAACTTTCTTAGGTTAGGTTAGGTTTGGTTAGGTTAGGTTAGGTTTTTTATAATTTACAAATTAAGTTAATTGAAAATTACTAATGTTTTATTTGTTATCAGCCGAGAAAAAATAACAATGTACACAAGTCAATTATAAGGTTGTAGAGTAACAAACAAACAGTGCTCTTGTGACTATATTAATGTGACGGCGCGCGCCAGTGGCGCCGGATGACCGAATGAGAGCGAGACCGATATCGGGTTTGCTCTAGTGAAGCTCCGTATCTGTGGTGGCGGGGCGGCCATGTTGGTTTTGGCACTTGTTAAAACTTGTCAGAACGGAATGGTCGCTTGCGCACCAAGTCCACGGCGAATCACTAAAATTCGGTGTAATCCTATTTGATTTCGATTATAATCAAATCTAGAATTGATCAGGGTAGTCTAGTTTATCTATCAGTGATATTATTTCGTGTTAATTTGTGTAGCAAGAAAATTAAATTGAAACCTGTTATACCTGGTGTTGTGATTTAGCTCATTGCCCTAAAAACCTACGACGCCTGACCCAGAGAGGCCTCCTGTTCCGACATCAGAAGTGGGATTTATGGGGCAACCAAATGAGCGATATCAACAACAAATGGATGAATCCTCTGCCACAAAATTACTTAGCAACATGGAAGCGTTATTGTCTCGTGTGCTATCGATGTCGCAGAATGCAACCGTGAGTAATACTCCTACGAAGCTATTGGAATTCAATCCTGATGACTTGGATGCCGACATAGACGGCTAGTGTAACGTGTCTTCAGGATCAACTCGACTTCTGGAGGTGTCACCATCAGTGTCCTGCTACACATGTGAAAGGCCTGGCCACATAGCTCCTGCGTGTCCGGACGGAAAGAGCGGTGATGGGGCCGCGGTCGGAGTCCTCAGTCTGTGTGAACATCAACCTTCGGGCGGGGCAGTGGGAGCATCCGGTGAGCGCGTTCCTTTTTTTATTTGAAAGCGGATCATCTTGATCAGTTACTGTCAGTTTTTTTTCGGGTGCTGTGTGCAATGATCTAGTTTGTCTTAGCGGTATAGGTGGGGATAATATTGAGTCTTCTTCTTTAGGTGCCACTTCATTACTGAAGGTTGGCAGTCAGCTCCTAAAAATAATATTGAGTGCACGTCACAGATCCTTAGTGAGGTGGCGATTGATCAAATAACAACGATATTGCTTTTTCATATTGTGCCTGATAGCAGCATTGCTGTGCCTGCTATTATTGGTAGGGACATTTTGGAGATAGGCAATAGTGTTAACCTTGATAATGATACCTTGTCATTCAATTATAAGCAAACTTCACATTTTTGTGACTTGGCTGCCGGAAAACAATTTACAGATGTAGATACAGATTTGCAGGGGAAGGAAAAAGAGGCACTTGTGACACTGTTAAATAAATACGCCGATCACTTTATCGAAGGTATACGTACAAATCGAGTCAAAACGGGGGAGCTTAAGATAGACTTAATCGATCAACACAAAGTGGTTCAGCGTTGTCCTTATAAACTAGCTCCTAGAATCTGGGGTCATTCGAGAAGGTTCCTCTCCTTTTGCAGGCCCTGTGCTCCTGGTGATAGGGAGGGACAATTCAGAGAGTTATGACGCGGTCCTTGTGTGGAGGAGGGGGGTCTCCCTCATGTCGTGGAGTACTTTGGCCTCACTCGGAATCTCTTTATCACTCGTGTGGGTTGGGGGCACTTGCGGTCGTACTTGCGGCTGAACACTTCAGGCATTGTCTGTACTGTAGATCCATAGGTCGCTGGTTCATATCCGGCTCGAAGGACCACAGCACGCATGTACGAGAAATAAAATGCGTGGGATTATAATATTAAGTTTTATTTGTAAACTCAGGAGCACAATCAAAAATCAATCCAATCCGATCAGTCATTCAGATGAAAAGGGAAGAGACAAGAGACAAGACATAAGCTTGCCAGTACAAAAATTAATTTGATAAAAACAAATTGTTGCCATAGTTGGCATTAATAAAGCTAATTACACAGATAATTTATTTGAAGCATAAGGCTGGCCATAGACATTAATTATATGTTTACTTTGGTCTAAACATCCCTCGCTCAATCTATAATTTCTTATTGTATTACCTGCTGGGGGGGATGTGTCAAGACCACATTAATTAGATTGGAGCGAGCACAAAGAGCCGTTATTAAGGTCATTCTTCTCAAACCAATGAGATTTTCTACGTCAGAACTGTACTCACTTTTTCAAGTTCTTTCTGTACGAAAACTATTTATACTCCAGTCCATTATTAGGAAGCATGCTCTTTTAAATTTCGACACCTCAATTTATTTAAAGCGTAGAAGCGATAGAGTGTGTAGCGTTGTACAAATGCGAACTGCTCTAGCCTATCGTCATTTCTTGTACTTTAGTTCTTCTTTGTACAACAAGATTAACAAGCAAATCAATATCTACCCATTAACACTGCGCGAATGTAAATCGAAATGCTTTCAATGGATTCTTGAACTGTCCTATGACGAAACTGAATATCTATTTAAAAGCTAAACAACATCCACAGTGCATTCTTGATTAAAACCAGGAAATTTAAGTTACTTTAAATTTAAAATTTGTTTATCATCATTTTTATTGCTCTCCCTTGTTTGTGAATGTTTGTTTAAAATTGTTTTTTTTTTACATACATAATATGTATATTATAAGTTCATGTTATGTTTATTATTTAAGATTCCGTTCATGTCATCAAGATATCTACAAGCCCTGTATCTGGAGGTGGGCGTTAATACTCGCGACACAGTTATCAACTACTGCGTGTATTATCGTTCCCTATTTTTTTTTTTTTTGTGCAAAATCTGTAACCATGTTCCAAATAAACTTTATTTTATTTTATTATTTTATTATTTTTACGTAAAATTCCTACTTGGCCTGGTGGTTCTTCACGAGCGCCGCGAACCTATTCCTGGCAACCCAGACAGCTGGTCACTGTTACTAACCAATAAAGTAGTTGACTCTTATTAAAATATGAAACAAATACATTAGATACCTACTAGTTTTGTAGTGAAATTTTTATTGAACCGAATTAACTGACACAGTGTTTAAAAAATAAAGACGGTTTTTATAAGATATCAATATTGAAATACTTAGTAATATTGTGTCTTTGATCGCGTGACTCAAAATGATACTTTTCAAAATGGCGTTAGTTAGATATTAATTATACGAGAATTTTAAATATTAGATAACAGATTTTAAATCACGTAGGGTCTTCTAGACCCCAGCTGCCATAAGATCATGAGTTAATAAACATTTCCAACAAAGCCGTGTTAAAGCGATCAAATTTTTCAGTAGGTAATTAAAAAAAAATCGTATAGTTTTAGTATAGAGTTAGTGAGTATTTAAATATAACTTAAGAATAGATAATATAAGACAACACTTTTTCGACAAATGTAGGTACTTGTAAATTGAAGAATCTTCGAGTTAAATATGTTCGCCTGGTGGTTGCCATTCACACCCTATACTTCTTATTATATAAAGCGAAAGTGACTTCATTTTTTTTTTTTTTAATTCTTCTTTATTTACAGGACTTTTATAATTAATTACATGTCAGGGTATTTTCATGATTATTTCATCCTGTTGTAATCATACCTAAGTCAAGAATTTCATAATTTTGAAAAAAAGCTGATATAGGTACGCTGTTAACACTTTTTATTTCTATAATACTGCTGAACCGATATAAATCAAACGTGGCTCTGAACAGATTCTCGTAAACATCGAAAAATGACGCTTAAAAAATAAAATAAAATTGGTTATAAAAAACAGCAAAGACCTTGGTTTTTATAAACTTAACTTGGTTAATATAAAGTCTTTTGCAGCTATTTATCATATTTATTGTAAGCATTTTATCATTAACATTTATTAATATTATTTTATTAACACAAAAAAAACATCTTTTCTTTTTATAATTTTTTTTATTGCTTATGTAAAATAAAATACAAAAAGACTATAGGTGACTGATATAACTACATAGATACATTTTTTTTTTAATAATTACATATGATACATAGATAACACCCAGAACCGAAACCAGAATTTGTAGATCGTACAAAATCTGGCCCCCCCCGGCGGGAATCGAACTAGCAACCTCCTGCGCCTCAGTCGGACGTTCGCCCACCGAGCCGCAAAGACGATGTTTGGCGTGGACGTTGCTAAAACTACGTCATACCAGAATCTTGTAGAGAGAAATAACTTTGTCAGCTTATCTAGACAAGAACCTCGCGAATACCCGTTCAAGATAATTTTTAACCCCCGTTTAAAAAAGAGGCTTTCTTTGCGCCTGATATTTTATTTTCCAAGTATTTTTCACTTATCTAGATATAAATAAAGTGGGTATTACTATTAGTACAAACACAGCTAATTGAATGTCCTTTAAAGCTCTTAAAAAGTAAATGACAAAAAAAGTTATTGTGAGTTATCCATAAGAGATAGACATATACCATCACGGACTTTTCTGTAGACCTTTTCAATGTGTACAATTATACTTAGTATATTATTTTGATAAAACTCATATGGTTCAGCCTGCGTTTGCAATGCAAGCGGAAAAAAATGTAACTATTTACGACATCACATTAGAAACCTAAAAAATAACAGTACTTTTCCACTATTTAATGGATGTTATTATACATATAAACATTCCTCTTGAATCACTATATCTATTAAAAAAACCCGCATCAAAATCCGATGCGTAGTTTCAAAGATTTAAGCATACAAAGGGACATAGGGACAGAGAAAGCTATTTTTTGTTTATTAATTTAATAAAAAAGTGCCAAGAGTATAATATAGAGCATCAAAGTACCGTAGTGAAGGCTTCTGCTATATTGCCATCCACGCAATCAGTAAACAAACATGAGCCCGAATTCAGTGTAGCTTTTTATTGCCAACAAAAGACATTAAAACTCACCGGAAAGCTATCAGCATCACAACCTGTATTACTCGCATAGATCTTCTTCAGTACTGTCAGAGCTTCGTCCCCCCGCCCTCTGGAGGCCAGGAACTTGGGTGAGCTATTGACTATGTCTCGAAAGTTCAATATTCATTTTATAGGTTGTCTATGATTTTTCTTGATAAGCTATTCATACGTGGTGGTTATATACTCTTTGAGCTATTGTCTATGTGTAGAAAGTTCAATATTCATTTTATAGGTTGTCTATGATTTTTCTTGCGTTTTTTTTTTAGTAGACTATGATTGTTTATATTATTTGTAGATATATTCCTTTTAAACGCGTTGAATGTATTTTAATTTTTTATTTGAAAGGTTGTTATAATAACCCTTAAGAGTTTAGTTTTTTTCCACTTTTTGTAAGAGTTTGAGGGTTTTTTTTTCTTGTTTGCAAACGCCATGTACATAATGTACATAAGTAATGTACAAATAAATATTTTGGAATTCATAAATAGATTTTGCCTCGTTGGTATATTACTGGTTTTAGATAATATTGATAAAAGTTTGAATATAACTCTACAGTGTTGGGAGAACCTCTCCACAAGGTTCTCATTGACAATTCCATCGGATGCCGTAAAGAATGCCAGGATATGCTTGATGAAATGCCTCTCACAGTCTTTCAAAGACTCCCAGTCTGATAAGTCCTAAAAATAATTTTACTAATTAATTATGAAGTAATTGTATCCTGTAAATATTCAAAAAAACGATTTACTCGTAATCAATTAATAATACCTTCAGCGTATGCCCAGCATCACTCGCCAGCAGATCCTTAACCTTCTCATTGTAGATCTCCAGGTAGCTGACTTCAGTCCTGTACGACGCACCTTCAGTAGGTCTGGGAGGTCGGCTACTATCTATTTTTCATTTTGCAAAACAACGTTTGCTGGGGTCAGCTAGTGTTTTTATAAAATTAATCTTTTTTTGATTCTAGAATTAAGTTTGACATCGTAAATAATATTATTTAAATAAATTTTCAATTGTGTTTTTCCTTGATTCATACACCCAACACTACTTATATTCCAAATTTGAAGCTTCTAGGTCTGCTAGAAGTGCCTTAGAATTTTGATGATCGGTGAGTCAGTCAGTCAGTGAGTGAGTGACAAAATTACGAAATTTGACCCGTTATAATTCTTCGAACTACGATGTTTATAACAGGTTATATCTTACAGGTTTATAGGCTGTAGCACCAGCGCAAAAGTAAATAGGTTTCACGCGATTAAACTGCAGCCAATGATTGGATGTCATTAATACTATCTTTTATTATGCGATCTAATTTTTAGCTGGTTATATTGTTAACCTACGAACTTTGGTTCCGCTTATTAAATTTAAATTAATTCTCTTGGTAGTTTTGAATCAAGTTTGAAAGTGTTATAATTTACAAATTAAGTTAATTGAAAATTACTAATGTTTTATTTGTTATCAGCCGAGAAAAAATAACAATGTACACAAGTCAATTATAAGGTTGTAGAGTAACAAACAAACAGTGCTCTTGTGACTATATTAATGTGACGGCGCGCGCCAGTGGCGCCGGATGACCGAATGAGAGCGAGACCGATATCGGGTTTGCTCTAGTGAAGCTCCGTATCTGTGGTGGCGGGGCGGCCATGTTGGTTTTGGCACTTGTTAAAACTTGTCAGAACGGAATGGTCGCTTGCGCACCAAGTCCACGGCGAATCACTAAAATTCGGTGTAATCCTATTTGATTTCGATTATAATCAAATCTAGAATTGATCAGGGTAGTCTAGTTTATCTATCAGTGATATTATTTCGTGTTAATTTGTGTAGCAAGAAAATTAAATTGAAACCTGTTATACCTGGTGTTGTGATTTAGCTCATTGCCCTAAAAACCTACGACGCCTGACCCAGAGAGGCCTCCTGTTCCGACATCAGAAGTGGGATTTATGGGGCAACCAAATGAGCGATATCAACAACAAATGGATGAATCCTCTGCCACAAAATTACTTAGCAACATGGAAGCGTTATTGTCTCGTGTGCTATCGATGTCGCAGAATGCAACCGTGAGTAATACTCCTACGAAGCTATTGGAATTCAATCCTGATGACTTGGATGCCGACATAGACGGCTAGTGTAACGTGTCTTCAGGATCAACTCGACTTCTGGAGGTGTCACCATCAGTGTCCTGCTACACATGTGAAAGGCCTGGCCACATAGCTCCTGCGTGTCCGGACGGAAAGAGCGGTGATGGGGCCGCGGTCGGAGTCCTCAGTCTGTGTGAACATCAACCTTCGGGCGGGGCAGTGGGAGCATCCGGTGAGCGCGTTCCTTTTTTTATTTGAAAGCGGATCATCTTGATCAGTTACTGTCAGTTTTTTTTCGGGTGCTGTGTGCAATGATCTAGTTTGTCTTAGCGGTATAGGTGGGGATAATATTGAGTCTTCTTCTTTAGGTGCCACTTCATTACTGAAGGTTGGCAGTCAGCTCCTAAAAATAATATTGAGTGCACGTCACAGATCCTTAGTGAGGTGGCGATTGATCAAATAACAACGATATTGCTTTTTCATATTGTGCCTGATAGCAGCATTGCTGTGCCTGCTATTATTGGTAGGGACATTTTGGAGATAGGCAATAGTGTTAACCTTGATAATGATACCTTGTCATTCAATTATAAGCAAACTTCACATTTTTGTGACTTGGCTGCCGGAAAACAATTTACAGATGTAGATACAGATTTGCAGGGGAAGGAAAAAGAGGCACTTGTGACACTGTTAAATAAATACGCCGATCACTTTATCGAAGGTATACGTACAAATCGAGTCAAAACGGGGGAGCTTAAGATAGACTTAATCGATCAACACAAAGTGGTTCAGCGTTGTCCTTATAAACTAGCTCCTAGAATCTGGGGTCATTCGAGAAGGTTCCTCTCCTTTTGCAGGCCCTGTGCTCCTGGTGATAGGGAGGGACAATTCAGAGAGTTATGACGCGGTCCTTGTGTGGAGGAGGGGGGTCTCCCTCATGTCGTGGAGTACTTTGGCCTCACTCGGAATCTCTTTATCACTCGTGTGGGTTGGGGGCACTTGCGGTCGTACTTGCGGCTGAACACTTCAGGCATTGTCTGTACGGACGACGGTTTTATATACTGACTGCAATTCGCTTAGAGCGTCGAAGTCTAGGGTCGGTTTAACTGCTGGAGTGCGCCTGTGGTGGGCATTTTTACAGGCCTACGACTTTGACATAATTTACAGTGAGGGTCGCGGAATGGAGCACGCCGATTATTTCTCTCGAAATCTGCAACCCCAAGCAGACGCTCCAAAACCGGTCACTGCAGAGGCTAAAATTGTTCAGTTTGTCGAGTTACATCAAGGTTGGTTATCGGTTGAACAAAAGCGTGTTAGTGAAGTCCAGGATTTGACCACAAAATTCAACAACGATGAATTACCCGAAAATGTAGCGCATACTTTTGATGTGACTATATACTGTGTGTGTGTGTGTGTGTACGTATGACTTATGATGTGTGTGATGGTATTCTCTATAGAAAAGTTGTTCGAAATAAAGTAGTTTCATGGTTGCCAGTAGTACCGCGTTCATTGATTTGGACATTAATAAATCACGTTCACAATGAGATACAGTATTTAGGCAAAGATAAAACTCTCGACAAATTATACGAACAGTATTGGTTCCCGCAAATGTCGAAATGCGTACGTAAGTTTATCGATTCTTGTATAGTTTGCAAGTCATCAAAAGGCCCACCTGGTGCTCAACCTGTTCAATTACATCCGATACCCAAGGTTTCCGTGCCCTGGCACACTATTCACATTGACTTTACGGGACAGTTGAGTGGGAAGAGCGACCGAAAGGAATAAATACTGCTCGGTAATAATTGACGGCTTTACCAAGTACGTGTTGCTAGAACATACTATGTCTATTGGTGCAGAAAGTGCAATTAAAGCATTGCAAGTCAGTCAGTCCGTGGACAACGGACCGTGCGCACGCTTACACTACCGGTTATTACGCTAGTCGCTTGTAACAGTGGTTGTCAACTGATTGGGATCTTGGGTCGCGGAATCTTAACTATACAATGGTTAATTGTCACAGCTGTCAGGAGGAAGTCAGAGATGGTCCGCAGTGCTCTGCGTGTTTTGTTCATCTGCACTTCGTATGTGCGGGTATAACTGAAGCTGGATACCGACGTTTGGGTGATCGAAAATCCAACTGGAGATGTATTTCCTGCAAAAATTCCCGCAGCCCTGCTCCTGTCGCGCCGCCCAAGTCGCCAGTTCCGGCTGATATGGATGCAGTACTTGTGGAGCTGAAGCGGCTCTCCGTCCAAGTTGCCATTCTTCCTGGTCTTAGTGAGAGTGTTAACATTATAAAGACTGAACTTGCATCACTCAAGTCTATTGTACCGGAGTTAACGGAATTGAAGAAATCGGTAGATTTTGTTGATACCAGAATTGGTGCGCTGTCAGACAAATTAATGCTTATGGAGAAAGACTTGCAAGCTCTCCACGATACTAAGAATGATGTTGAGTTTCTGAAGCAGCGCCTGAACAAAATGGAGGAACACCTTAAGGAGGGAGAGCAGAGGGCAAGATTGAGCAATATTGAGATTAAAGGTGTACCAGCTGTGAACTCGGAGAACTTGTTTGACATATTCGAGAAAGTTGGGTCTCATATTAACTGTCAAATACCCAAGCAACAGATCAACTATATAGCTAGAGTACCTACGCGGAATGATAAAGTCAATAAATCAATAATTGTTGCCGTTCACAGTAGATACCTTAAAGATGATTTTGTTGCAATGGCAAAAAAATGCACTATCACCCCTGTCGATCTTGGTTTGAAAGGAAGCCATCGAATATTTATTAACGACCACCTAACGCTTGAGAACAAAATTCTACTAAATAAAACCAAGTTGTTAGCAAAGGAGCGGGGGTTTGCTTATACTTGGGTGAAGGCTTGCAAGATCTGCGTCCGAAAAAACCCGAATTCACCTGTAATTGTCATACGCACCGAAGCAGATTTGTTAAAATTATAAAATGTTATTTTTATTTTTATCTACTTGCTTTTCTAATGCTCACTTGTTTCGATGTAAACATCTGCGGTCCTTGGTTGGGTATCACTGCACTGCATTCTTTTGTCCACTCGCTCGGTGCGGCCGCTATGCGTCATCCTGCTATGCACCCACCGCTACCCGCTATGGTAAGTACGGCAGCCTTTTGCAATTATTGTATCTTTTGTTTCGCTAATGACTTACTATCTTATCTTACTGACGTATTGTTGACCTATTATAACTGCATTCTTTTTCTATTTAAATTAACTGTGCTTTTTATGGCTTATACATTGCTTATCGATAATTGTTGTTGTTATTTTTGCTTTGTTTATAAAATAATGAATGAAATAAATATACTACTTAACTTTAATAACTTTGTTTCGGATTTTATTCAATTAGCAAATATGAAAGTAATCGTGTTGAACTTAGTTCAAAGTAAGTCAATTGTAATGAAATTTAATAATCTGTATTTTTACAAGTTCTTTTCAATTATTTATCTGAATTTATATTTTTACTATTCTTATGCTAATATAACAATGCTTAAAAATGATTAGTTTGTACTATCAAAATGTTCGTGGCTTGCGAACGAAAACAAGTTCTTTTTACCGAAATCTTTGTTTAAAGTCGTATGATTTAATTTGTTTGACTGAGACGTGGTTAATCAATAGCATCTCCAACAGTGAATTGTTTGATGATAGGTATATTGTATGGAGACGTGATAGGAATTATAACTCTACTGGTCAGGATAAGGGAGGTGGTGTTTTAGTAGCTGTTCGTAGGGATATTTCTTCAGAGAGTATAAGTAACTGGTATTCCTCTGCTGAGGATCTATGGGTGACCTTGACCATTTTAAATAAAAATCCAAGGTCGACATATAAAATGCACATTTGTGTAGTATATATCTGTAACGAGAAATTAGGTAATTCAATGCAGTTACAGCTCACAAACTTTTCACATAACTTAACAAAAATAGTTCTTAGCAATCCCCTAGATAAGTTTATAGTACTGGGCGATTTCAACATGCCCACTATACAGTGGTCTCGTGGTGATGATGGTCTGTCTTTGTATCCTAGTAACCTGCAAGGGGCTCACCAAATGGATCTGTTTGATAGTGTTCATACCTGTAACCTACTTCAATATAACCCCTTTTTAAATGCTAGTCATGGCCATCTCTTGGATCTCGTTTTCTCTAATAGTGAAGTTGCTGTCAGTGTATGTGACACACCATTGGTGGCTATGGATCCTCATCACCCCCCGATTATCATTTCGGCCGACTTTGTCCAGCTTCACACTATAGCACCTATACCTTATACAATCTATCACTATAGGGATGGTGACTATCAGTCAATTTGTGCTGAATTAGACGCCATAAATTGGAGCTCGATTCTTAGTGAGGGTTCTGTAGAGGAAGCCCTAGATTGCCTATATAGTAAGCTATACAGCCTGCGGGATACTTTTATTTTATCTAAGATTGTGACCCCCCAACGGAAATACCCTTTATGGTATAATAGTCCCCTAATAAAGCTTCTGAAGGAAAAAAATAAATTCCGGAAAAAATATAAAATATATAAAAACATTTACGATCACGATTCCTTTGTTATGTTACGGAATAGAGCGCGTGAAATGGAAAAGAAATTGTATGATGAGTACATTATTAAAATTGAAACTTCTATTAAAAAAAACCCGCGTGCATTTTGGTCTTACGTAAAAAGTAAGCAAAAAAGTAATGCCTATCCCTCGGTGATGCAATATGGTACTTATTCTGCAGATAATGGAGAAGGCATTTGTAATCTGTTCGGGGAGTACTTCCATTCCACTTTTAACCAGGCACACTCTTCTAATATAAACGCAGCCATACATCCTTTTAGATATCTTGCCTCGTCATCCGACATTGGCGCAGTGGAAATAATTGAAGAGGAGGTTTTTAGATTATTAAAGTCTCTGGACCTTAAAAAATCGCCAGGACCCGACAGTATTCCCGCTTGTTTTATTGTTAAATGCGCGAGAAGTTTAACACAACCACTTTGTCTCCTGTTCCGCCGCTCTTTAACAGAAGGGGTCATGCCTAGCATTTGGAAGTCAGCTTTTATCACTCCTGTGCACAAAAATGGACCTAAAAATGCAATAGAAAATTATAGACCGATTTCAAAATTGTGTCTCTTTGCTAAAGTACTCGAGAAGATAGTTCATACTCAAATATATTCAGCGATTAGACAAGAATTAACACCGCAACAACATGGGTTCTTGAAGGGTCGGTCAACAACATCAAACCTCTTGTTGTGTGCAGAGTACTTATCTAGTTCTATGTCTGAACCATCACAAGTGGACGTTATATACACAGACTATAGCAAATGCTTTGATCGTATTGACCACCTCATACTTTTAAAAAAGTTACAACTAATCGGTATTAGGGGTAATCTCTATAGGTGGTTCGAGTCTTACGTTCAAAACAGGTGCCAAACTGTAGTGCTAGGTGGTTATTCCTCCTCGCCTATGTATATTCCTTCTGGAGTTCCCCAAGGATCCTTGTTAGGTCCCCTGTTGTTTAATATTTTCGTAAATGATATTTCAGCCTGTTTTCTTCATTGCAAAATTTTGTTATATGCAGACGACATGAAAATCCTGTCACGTGTAAATAATGTCAATGACGCTATTAGGCTACAGGAGGACCTGGATAGGTTCCAAAATTATTGCATCATTAATAAGTTAGACTTAAATGTTACTAAATGTTTTATTTGTTCCTTTTCTCGTAAACCGTCCATTATCTTTTTTAACTACACCCTACATAACGCAGCGTTAACTAGAGTTGATACAATCAAGGATCTTGGTGTCTACTTTGATAAGAAACTTGTATTTAATGATCACATAGATAATATAATCACAAAGGCATCTCGTGCTTTAGGTTTTGTATTACGAATGTGCTCTGAGTTCAGTAATGTAAAAACTTTTAAAATTTTGTATTGCTCTTTTGTTCGTAGCCATTTAGAGTATGCATCGCAAGTGTGGAATCCCCGCTACGACGTATACTCTGAACGGTTGGAACGAATACAAAAAAGATTCCTGCGTTACGTTCAATTTAGAGCCAAACTGTTCCTACCTGACTATCTTGCAAGATGCCGCAAATTTCATTTTTTACCGTTGTACGAACGTAGAAATATTTCTGACATGGTTTATCTATTAAACATTGCAAATGGCTCCGTTGACTGCCCTGAGCTTTTGGCGTTGTTGGGTCTTCGCACGTCTAGGGCTGCATTGAGGAGAATGGATTTATTACACATCCCGTTTGCCCGTACAAATTACAGGCAAAACTCGTTTTTAATTCGTGCGTGCAGCTCCTTAAATGCATTGGTAAGCGCAGATGTTAACATCGATATTTTTAATACGCCAGTGTTTAGACTTAGGAATAATCTTAATAATAGTTTTTTTAGTAGTTTTTAGTAGTTTTTTTTTTATATTCCGTTATTAACTAGATATATGTATTTTTAGTTTGTTTTTATTTGTATAGAAAGTATTTAATTAATGTGTTCTGTTACTTGCGAACTGTTTTGTTGTCCATTAACTTTTCTTTGTATTGTTTTTTATTTCTTTATATGTGGAAACTTTTAAATGGCCTTCAGTGAGCACATATGTGTATCTTTATTGTTTATATTACATACTAGCTAGCTGTAAGTTTTCCTAAAATCTTAAAATAAAATAAAATAAATAAATTTCGTGTTTATTAAAAATAGCGAGCATAGTTAAACTTAACTGGATAGAAAATTTTAGGGACCGTTTATTATAACCGCTGTTCTTGAAAACGACAGCTATTAGCTAAAGGGCTTAAATAATTCTTCGCGCTCCTACAAATACGCACGTGAGGGCTTGCGCACAGTGCCTGCTGGGCACGAAGGTTTACAGGAAGTTTCAACTAGTCTAATGAGTGAAGGGGAGACCGTGACGGCGCCGATAGATGTAGATGGTAGTGATAGCCTTCGAGTAGACAGTAGTTATGATAGATTATCTAGAAACTGCGCGTGCTCTGATACCATTTCTGTAAGCCGCTCTGATACACTAACGGCGGGTTCGGATACTGATAGTGTATACTCTGATCCTGAGCAGATTGAAGTACAGTGTGAAGTCGAATTTACTATATACTGAATAAGATGGTCCGCAGTCTTAGGTATGATCATTTTGATTTGTGTAATACCTATACTTTGTGTGTGATGATTGTGAAGTTGGTCGAAAGGACAGTGCTGTTGTTACCAGAGTCTGGTCAACGATGCACTCGTCCGGTCCAAACTTGTTGAGTGAAATGGTTGATGGAGAGTGTCGTCCGGGCCAAAGAGTATTTGGTTGAAGGGATGCACGTCTTCATTCTCGTGGGTGGTCGAAGGGACAGTGCCGTCCGGTCCATGCCATACTTTTAACTAAGTTATGGCTGGTCGAAGGGACACACTCGTCCGGTCCACACGATGGGTGGTCGAAGGGACAGTGCCGTCCGGTCCATGCCATACTTTTAACTAAGTTATGGCTGGTCGAAGGGACACACTCGTCCGGTCCACACGATGGGTGGTCGAAGGGACAGTGTCGTCCGGTCCATGCAATACTTTTAACTAAGTTATCGCTGGTCGAAGGGACACACTCGTCCGGTCCACATAATTCTGTGTGCATTGAGCTGTTGAAAGAATAGTGTCGTCCGGTCCATGCTCCGCTTTTCATTAAGTTATTGCTGGTCGAAAGGACACACTCATTCAGTCACGAGTAATAGTCGAAACATTAAATGAGATGAGATCTAGGAACCTTTAGGCTTGTCAGGCTGGACGAGCGGATATCTAGGCCATGGTTGTTGTCTTGTTTCAAGACCAATTGCTGAAATGCGCCCGAGGACGGTCGATAGTCAGTATGGCCGTGACGGCGCGCGCCAGTGGCGCCGGATGACCGAATGAGAGCGAGACCGATATCGGGTTTGCTCTAGTGAAGCTCCGTATCTGTGGTGGCGGGGCGGCCATGTTGGTTTTGGCACTTGTTAAAACTTGTCAGAACGGAATGGTCGCTTGCGCACCAAGTCCACGGCGAATCACTAAAATTCGGTGTAATCCTATTTGATTTCGATTATAATCAAATCTAGAATTGATCAGGGTAGTCTAGTTTATCTATCAGTGATATTATTTCGTGTTAATTTGTGTAGCAAGAAAATTAAATTGAAACCTGTTATACCTGGTGTTGTGATTTAGCTCATTGCCCTAAAAACCTACGACGCCTGACCCAGAGAGGCCTCCTGTTCCGACAAATGCATTGATGTTAATTGGACAACACTCAAACCACTTTGCATTGTATTTCAATTCAATACCTACAATGTTACTTGCAGTGTAGACGACCGATAGTGATAAGGGATATTTCTTTTGATTTTTTTCAAGTAGCGTATTCCATTAATTAACTAATTGTAAATTTAATAAATGAGATCTCGCTAACAAATACCAAGGCCCAATTATTTCACCATTTTAAGCGAGTATCTATTATTGAATTTAGTTGACAGTTGAAAAATTACAATTTCATCTCAGTTAAGCGGTAAAGCGAGTTTAATTGGATCTGATAGGTTTTCACTTTTCTAAAGGTTTTCACGTCAGACGGACGATGATCATTAAACATTAAGAAATAGATAAGGCTAAGCCTTACGCCGCTGTATTAGCCTCAACCTCTTCCAACTCTGAACTGCCGCTGTCTGAATACTGGAGATCTACAACAGAAGAGCCAAATTAAAAATGTATCTCACATGAGTTAATGTAAGGTAGGTACAGTATTGTATTGAATCATACCGTCAGCCAAACTGTTTTGATCCTTTCTTGGTCTACCCCTCTTTCTTGGCGGTCCTCCTATAAATAAATACACCTATAAATTTATTGTGACTAATTTTAATACTAACATAGTAGATATAAGATAATTGTTACTAATATGATATGGACCTCAACTTAATGTAATTGTAATTTGTAATGTTGTCCGAAATAAATGTATTTTATTTTATTTATTTATTAAACCTTAATATATATAAATCTCGTGTCACAATGTTTGTCCTCAATGGACTCCTAAACCACTTAACCGATTATAATAAAATTCGCACACCATGTGCAGTTCGATCCAACTTGAGAGATAGGATAGTTTAAATCTCAAATTATAGTCGCAATTTTAATTTATTGCTAATTATGTTTCTGTTATTATCTACAGGTTAACAAAAGTGTAAAATAAATGTCATTTTATAGGTTGTCTATGATTTTTCTTGGTAAGCTATTCATACGTGGTGGTGATATACTCTTTGAGCTATTGTCTATGTCTCGAAAGTTATGTAAATGGATCACATACCTACTCAGTTACAACATAATTTTAACGGAAGTCTGCAAAATTCACAGTTAAAATGTGTAGCGTAACTGTATTTTTTTAAAGCCAGAATTCTATTATTATGCTATTCGAAAGAGCAGAAAAAACTAAAAAAAACTGTATACTCAACTTATTTAACGTGTTTTGGTGGTTAACCCAATTGAACCTGCAACCGACGATATGTACAATATCTATGCTATATGCTAGGGTTTAGTTCTGAAAATAACTTTTTGAATGGGATTGTAGAGCATAAACTCTACCATATGTCTTAGATTTTCTATTGAGAATCGGTGGATACGACCCCAATAGAGATATAACGCGGTCGATAGCCAATGATTGACACTATACGTAATTTTTAAAAGTACCGATGGGCACATAACTTGTTAGGAACTGCATCTGTCTCATTTTTAAGGTAATATGAATTTGTAGTATATTTCAAAGGAGGGGTTTGCTTAGTGGATGTTTAGATTTGAAATATTTATGCATTATAATATCGGGATTTAAGGTACGTGACATGACTTGTGATCAGATAATGCAATAAATTACAACGTAACATTGGACGTAGTAATTTACTATTCAGTGACATTGGTAACATGTAACATTAAGTATATAGGCATAGTTTGGATTTTTCATAATACTAGATGTCTAAAAAATTTATAAACAGTTTTTAAATAAATTATATAAAGAAATGAACACCTATTTAGTACTTAAGTATTTTTCTTTTTTCTTGGTAACTAAAATCAAGATGAAACTGTGTAAAAGACATTTCAATTTATTACTAAAATACATTGAGACTACGAAGTATCGCGCAAAGAGGAGACCCCGAGAATGAGATACGCTGTGTAATGTATTCCATCTCATTCCTTTACACGTTTAATCCTACAGATATATAATATGTTTGTCTCTTTTTACGTAACGCCTCAACTTTTCGTCACGAGATTTATATATATTAAGATATTAATCAGTATTATTTTCTTATTATATATATTTTTTCTATATATGGCCGCAACACATTTAATAAGTTTTGAAACTTTTGGTAGTCCATTTTGTAATAATCATAAAACTTTTCTGGATAGTTGGCAATGCGGTCAAAAGACAACGTATGAAATTCACCATGAATTCTTCTATTTCTCCATAAATTATGCACCCAAATACTCCTGTGTGATGTCTTCTTTTTAATTTTATTTTTGTAAACTTCTTCCTCTTCATCTTCTGCAAGAAGTCCGATTATAACAAGATCCCAGTCTATCATTATATTTTCAATCGAGCACTCGACCGAACTGCATCAATTCTAAACGAAGTCTGAACGGAAATAGTAGAGAAGTCGCCACAGCGGCCTCAGGCTGCGCCTCGCGGCGTCGCGCGGCACCGTGAGACGCAGCACCGCTCTTGCACGCCGCGCGTACCGGCGATGCACCGCTGCGTCACGATACGTCGCGCTACGCCGCGAGGCACCTCGAGGCGCAGTGCTGCGTGGTGCAACGTAATCTGAATTCTCTACTATTTCCGTTCAGACTTCGTTTAGAATTGATGCAGTTCGGTCGAGTGCTCGATTGAAAATATAATGATAGACTGGGATCTTGTTATAATCGGACTTCTTGCAGAAGATGAAGAGGAAGAAGTTTACAAAAATAAAATTAAAAAGAAGACATCACACAGGAGTATTTGGGTGCATAATTTATGGAGAAATAGAAGAATTCATGGTGAATTTCATACGTTGTCTTTTGACCACATTGCCAACTATCCAGAAAAGTTTTATGATTATTACAATGCCAGTGGTAGACTGCGGGAGGGCGCGGGCGGGGCCGCGCGGCGCCCGCGGCTAGTAGATACGTTCCGCTGCGCCTCGCGGCATCTCGCTGCGCAGCGAGGCGTCGTCTTGCTACGATTTTAAGATGCGCCTCGCGACGTTGCGATGCGTCTCGCGACGACGCGTGGCGTAGCGCGAAATCATTGGCCTCTTTGAGTATCGTCGCGTCGCGTCGCGTCTCGGTGTGAATTGACCCTAATTGTTTAACCGAATACATTGTGTATCTGCGCACGCAATTCAGTTCTTTCTTACTCACAATATCCGCAGTCCACTGTCTGTTCCGTTGTTGTTCTATTCTCGCTATTTTTGTAATTACGAAGACAGAAAAGATAACAGAGATTTAGGAAATTATAATGCTACGAAAAGAATAAAATAAAATAAACAAAACTGGTTTGGGTTTGGGTGTTGCTCGGAACAATTAATGTTGCCAACTTGCCACCGGCCGATTAACGGCACTCACTGTGACTGTAACTTGTAACGGAAAAAAAGTAATAAAATATGTAAAATAATTTTAACCTAAAAAAACTACTTCAATTAGACAGTAACGACGTTACGGTAGGTGACTCAAATATCATAAAACATTCGGCCGAGTATCGCTAACTCCTTGAGTAGGAACGTGAAAAAAAATTCTTCAACTCTGTTTGCCTAGAAACTGTAATTAAATCTATTTATTTAGAAGAGGCCCAACTAAATAACTAAAAAAATATGTTACTATAGATAGGTTTAATATCGCTAAGGTACGTAGGTAGGATAAAAAAAACTGAGACATCAAATTTACAATAAAAGTAGATTATGGGCAGTGGGGGCAGCTTATGAAGAAAAAATGTCTAATACATTTCGAAACGTCAGCTTATTGACGCTAATTAATACGTGGTGACAACCGTTGTTATTCAATATAATCATGACACAACGATAGTTTTAATTCAGTAACTAGCAGATATAATTATTACGGGTATGTAACTTCGCTGGCAAATTAACCGTCTGACATTTTGAAAAAAAGCTAGGTGTGGCAGCCAGTGGTGAAATAAATTATGCTAATCGATAAAGTATTACCCTAGGCAAGAAGTCTATGATGATGTAATATCAAAAGCTAAAATTCTGCGTATATCTGTGATGTACCATCAAAAGCGATATATTTTCTGAAATAGTCTAATTCAATAAATAATTGAGATTTTAATTTTAGAATTCCAATACATATCGCCGAAAATATCACGCTTTTGATGTTCATCACCGAATACTTTCCTAATGTTTTCGCTTACTCTCTCGATTAAAACAGTTTTAAATAGTTTCAATGATGCCAAAACTTTCTTTCGCTTTTTTTCAAGTTTCAATCGCGAAAATGTAGATACACACAGATCAAAATGTTTTGAAAATATTTGCTACTTTTTGCGTATTTGTGCCAATCGTGGCAACACTGAGGACACGCCGCGCCGGCCGCCGGCCGGCGGCGCGGTGGGCTGGAGCGGATAACACGTGCGTTAGCGCGGGAAAACGGAACACAAAAATGAGTCAAAGTAACAGCCTTTTTAGTAGATGCTATAATGTACTTACAGAAAGACAATACGCATCAATAATAGTAATGTATTATTATTAATTTATTGTTTTATTATTACTATGCCCGGTCCGATATTATTGTACGACAAATAAATGCACAGCCAATAATGAGAACAGTTCCAATACAAGTAGATGTGACGCGCGACCATATACCTTGACGTTATAGTTTTTATTTTTTGCCGTGATCTCACACGATTTTAACTCTTAATTTATACTAGGAAAGGTGTGATTTTCTGTGGAGCAACAATGCGCGTTAGATATTTTTAATAACTGACTGCCTATAGAAGACAGTTTATCGTTAGTATTTTTGTAGATATTTTGGTCTAAAAATAAAAATATTATTTATGACGACAATTTGAAAATTATCCAATAGATTTTCCTTCATACTTTTAACTCTTCTTTTCACTAAAGTGTCAATTGATCATGTCATGCACAATGATTACATTCGTAAAAGTATGTACGTACCTACCTATCTATCTAGGTAGGCACGTAAAGTAAATCGAAAATCATTTTGATTTAAGCTTAGAAGGTCCCGTCCCATTCTCATCGCGCACTGATTATACCTACTTTTTTACATATAAAAATATACTTAAAGCAAAAGAAAATTTAAAAAAACATTTATAAATACCTGGGTAGTCCGCTCATACTTTACATGCACACACACACAACCTCGTTTTTTACGATTTCTTTCAAACGTACCTAGGTAGGTACGTATGTACCAACTACGTCAAAAGGATGTGACTACGAGATGTCTTTTTTAAGTTATCTTGAGACGTTACTCTAACGTCGAAAATTTCCTAACTTAGGACTTTTGGTGTTTTCACCTACCTCAGTGACGTAAAAAAGACGTAACTATAGACCGTTACTTTAATGTCATTAAGACACGTTAATCTTACGTCGTACGTTACGTCTTAGATACGTGTTTTATTGGATGTGACGTCTGTCACGTGATATTGACGTAAAATTGTAATTTCGCATTAAGGTCACTGACGTCGGCTAAATAATAACACTTTGTAACATTCGAGTAGGTAAATTCTATCGAATTTTATCACTGTAATTATGAGTTTATTAATCCGTTAAGAAAGCGTCTTAATCTTTCATCATCATCCTGCCCTTGTCCCACACTATGTGGGGTCGGCACAACATGTGTTTTTCTTCCATTTCCCTCTATCACCCGTCATCTCAGCACTCACTCCTTAAAGCGTCTTAATCTTTATCTGCATAAAAAAAACGAAACGTTCCTTTATTTATGAAATATAACTAAACTGTATACATAGATTTTAAAAAAAAATGTATGACCCGGGAATCGAACGATAGAATAATCCGAATTATTATTATTATTATTTATTCAGTAATAAATCACTATTATACTTAGCTTATCTTCATAGTCTCTGAACTATAATTAACAGGAAATCAGTAACGAAGAAATTTAATTTTAATTTTTCAATTATTAAAATTTACAGTATTACCTAAACCGATACAATATCCTCTAAAATAATATTTGTTTATATAAAGTAAATCTATAATTGGCCGTAAGATAGATAAGTTAGGTAAATAATAAGATAAATTTAAGGGCTGTTGATTTTGTTACATAAATAAAATAAAATAAAAATTACCAAATTTTATATGTGTTTTCAGTAGGTCTGAGAATCGGCTACCATTAATTATCAATTACATTTTATAGGCGGCGATGAATTGAAATTAACTGTGTCGGGAAACGGGGAAATTAGAACGGTACTAAAAATGCTTTTTATAAGTTATTGCTTGAAAATTTCAGAAAGGAATCTATTTAACCCTTAATTCGACGGTGTGCATTATACTTCCCGTTGAATGTATAAAATTCTACCTAAAAAAATAGACAGTATATCTTGGAGACACGGTGTATAATAGCATCCTCTACTATCGAAGTAAGCTGTAAAAAATCGCCACTATTAATATATATTTTTAATTTTGTTCATTTACTAGGTGCAATCTGGTGACACCTGAACTATTTAATCTTTGAACTCTAAGCCCCAATTTCACCATTTATGCTACAAATCGAGTTTATTTAAAATAAAACTTTTTTGCCAAAAATTAAACCAACTTCAAAAGAGAAACTGAAAAGTACAAAATAAATTAACTTTACAAATCATTTCGACATTATAAGTGTTATTAAAAGAAACATAAACAATTAAGTAATTAAGCATTTAATAATTTTGAGGGCATGAAGACCTAGAAGGTAGAGTAAGATGGCTTCTACGGGCCACATAACAAAACAAGAGAAAATCATTTCACGGAAATAAAAAAAATAAAATCGTTTATTGATACATGAACAGTTTAATTTGCAAATACATAGTTTGAACAATGACAATACAGCGAAATGTACCAAGAAGGATTTAACGTAATCGTACACGAACAAAATTTACGATTCCAGGAAGCATGCTGATACAATCAATCAACTCCCACCCTTATTCCTATTATAATACAGTTTAATATCTTCCGTGATTACTTTCATCATCATAACAGAAGTGTTTGATGTGACCCGACCCTTGCAATATGGCGGCGTGGCCTCGTATAATTGTGTTCGTTACGTCATAGCAGTTGCTATAAATCACTAATTATATTATGACCTTTGTTGCTAATGAACGGGCGAAATGAATATCTCAATTGGGGAAGGAAATCTATTTCTTTATCTAATAATCAAATATTATTTTGAAGAGAGGCGGATTAGTGGTCTGCGCATAAATAAATGAGTAGGTGAATCGATACAGATGCCTTCTTTCAGAACTTCATTTCGAAAACGGGTATTACTCACTCACATATAATGCAAAGTCAAAGTCAAAACGTTTATTTCCTTAAGCACATCTTTTTTAACCATGCTTTACAAAAGTGTGTGTCAGTTTAAACAGTGCTTGTCACTCAATATAACCTACATACTGTAAGTAGAAAAATAACGAAAAAAAAAAGTGTGTGTGTGTGTGTCAGCTACAACGCACGATTGGAGTTTACTACTTACGAACGATATTATGATATATGTACATCGAATAGAAAAAAAGGGTACATGAACGTAATAGATTTTTCCTATTAATTGGAGTTTAAAAAATACTACCTACATAAATATTATAAAGGTATTCCAAAATAATTAAAGTCAAAGTCAAAGTCAAAACGTTTATTTCCTTCTAAACACATAATCTACTTGGACAGGTCAACTGAAAATTAATAAAACTAAATTGCTTGAACAAGAATATCAAGGAAATAACATTGTCTCGACAGTTCGCTTCAATTTTTTTTACTAAGTTGAGAAGCGAATAGAACAACACAGTTTCATCAGTTATTACAATTTTTCTTACAATTAAATAGTTTAACAAAAGCAAATATATTTTGACAAATTAAAAATAATTTCTACCGTAACTATAATTAAAACCACTTAGCTTTAGTTCACTGGCACTAGTAGCAGGAGCTCCGCTCTGGTCGACAGCTATTCAAAAAGTGAAATAACGACCCGAGCGGTCGCTCTTTTATAGCAAGGAACGTGTTTTTAGCAAAAAGGTGTTTTTTTTAAAAAACGTTGTTATAAGTAGTTTTCTTTACAAAATATCATTAAAATATTTCTTATTATCACTATACACATGTAGTTTCGTAAAATACGTTAAGTTTTACGTACTAAAACATATTATTTGTGAATCAAAACAAAAACATAACCTCTTTATCAACTTAATGTTTTCTAAACTCATCCAAATCAAGGTTAATTGTTATATTCGTTATTTAATCAGAGCATATACATAATTTTAAAATATTTTGTGTGTCTTGTCATATGAAACCCCCATTAATTTCAAGAAATATATGACAATAATCTAACACGGCCAAACTGACCAGTACTTCGCTCTCGAAGTACTTTCTCCTGTTGTAAACAACAGTCTCTCTGGCCTTCGTATACAACACCTATCACCTGCTGCACGTGAGTATCAGTGAAGTATCAGGACAAAGATCAGCAGTTCCTCCTGTTGTAAACAACAGTCTCTCTCTGGCCTTCGCATACAACACCTGTCACCTGCTGCACGTGAGTTTCAGTGAAGTATCAGGACAAAGATCAGCAGTAAATGATTCTTTACCTTGTCATGTTACCCTGTCACCCACCGCTGTAGACATTTAGGTCCACATCAGATAAAGAACCGACCAGTGGTATCTCCCCCCACTTACGTGTATGCTCTAGATTAATATTTTTAATGTACATTTTAATAAATGAAATCTAAAAGAAAGTTCATAATCTTGGATCATAAGCATAACTTATTGACAAACAATCAATTTTAACACAGTAATCCTTATAATTGAATTGACATAATGTTTACAAGATACTTAGTTTAATCAAGTTAATAAAAGCATAAATAATTATCTATAATTAATATGATATAAAAAAAAATACAACTAGTTTGGTGAAATAAATAAAAAGTCTATCTATAACGTTCACTAACAATATTTATGTACTTACATAATCATACGTCATTACGTATTTCTGAAATTAACTTTATATCATACGATACGATATTTATTAACGACTAGTCATTGCCCAAAAAATAATCTAACACGGTTTAATCAAACCATTCACTTCGTAGTTTCTCTTTAGCTTCGGCAACACTAATAAATAAAAAGAAATTTATTCTATAAATTGGCAAGTCGTCCAAAATTTCATAATTTACCTTTATTAATGGCCCGTATGTTGGTATAATTCCTACTCTGCCTATTAATAACCTTGTATGATTAAATCCGTTACTTTTTTATTGTAGTTGAAAAATAGTTTGTTTTAATTTCCATAAACCGTTCGGCCTATCTGATGTGTCATTAATTGAAGGTGTAAGCATATTAGTAACGGTAGCAACATATTGCTCTGCATGGTCGTTCGGGGGCTACCGGTAGGGTGATGCTTTTGTGTATCTCTAAACGATTTTAGATACAGGCTCTTAGTAATGGTTACTAAGAGGCTGGTAATTCCTAACAAGGCAATTGTTTCACGTAAAATACCCAAAAGTTCTTGACCCTTTAATGTTTTTAGAGGTTTTTAATATGCAGAATTTCGTAAATCGTATAATTAATAATAATAAAGGTAATTGTAACTACATGGCCCTGCACAATCAAGATGCAATGTGTGGAATGGAATAGATCTCTCTTTCTATGAGGTGCTTGTTTGGCCCGAAATAAGTTTTGCTAGTTGTTCAAGACAAACAATGAAAAATACATTTTTTTTTTTTAAATCTTGGGACCCAAAAATGCTATCAAATTTTTCCATGATCCTATGTGACAATTTTCGTCGTGAAAAGACGTAATAAACATAACCCATAAATAAATATTTCCGGACAATCCACACAACTATCTAGCCCCTTGGTAAGCTCCCAGCCCGTGCCACGGGCACCAGAAAATCTGATATACCCAATACAATAGACATACATATGTATATAGATATTATTTATCGTACACATTACCCACCCAGACGAAGGAGAAAGTGCTTGCAGAACATCCCTTAGGAACGAATAATTTTGCTACAGAATTTGGCTCATTTATGTAATTTAGACAAGTTTTTGATATAATGTATTGATTGTCCCTTTTTTTTTTTTATGTGGGACATTATTGTTGTCAGATTCTTCGATAACGTTAATACAGGGTAATTTAACTGGGTTACGGATCAAGAAATCTAAATGTTTAATAAAAATCCTTTCCTACTACGTCAAACTGAAATTCCAGTAAAAACGTCCACCATATGGCTACTCGAGGTGTGATATCCTATTTCGTCATCGTTGACTTTATTACAATCTGTTAGAATGGTAAAATTTATACCAAATAAGTAGGCTTGGCAGTAATTAGAAACACACGTCACAGAAATGGTTCCTACAGAAGACCAGCGTGGATGTAGGTACTTTATACTTCCCGCTTATTCAGAGTAAAGTTCATTTTGCAGTGCTAAAGACAAATGGTTTGTTTATCCATACTTATTTTAAGCTATGGTATAACTAAATGTTAATTTAATTTATCTTAGTTGCAAATAAATGATTTCTTATCTTTTGTTTTATCTGTAATAGTTAATATCTGCAGAACAAAGTTCGTCAAGGGTCTATTCTGAATACTTTAATCCATAAACTCAAATTCCCAACATATATCGTTATTTTGTACAGGAATAGTCAAGTTAGCAAATATGTGTAGTTCTCACTATGAAGTTAGTGCTGCATAACTAAAAATGGGAATTTAATTGCATAGTTTAAATATAGCGACAGATTATTTAATTATTAAAAGAAAATTCCGGACTACTACTACCCACCACAGCATTGCAACCCCAAACTAAAGCAGAGCTTGTAATATAGGTGTTAGATACATATTTATGATACTTAGAAAAACACCCAAACCCCAAACCAGAAACAAGTAGATCGTACAAAATCTGGTCTCCCGGCTGAAATTGAACCTCTTGAATTTTTCGCCGTATAAAAAAAAAAGCAAACTTCATCAGAGTGTCCCTTCTTTTTACAATAAGCACATGGTGACTAACTATAGGTACTTGGTTTCTGATCAGGTTGTGGCATCATTATCTTATTATTGTTTTTGATAGCTCGAATATGGCACAGTCTGTTGCAAAGGAAGCATATTTTTTTCAGAATAACCTAAAAATACTTTTGGGCATTTACTAAGCAGATTTGACGCAAGTCGTGAATAATAAAGTAGTTCTGCAGTGGACTTAAGGCTGTTACGAGACGCCATTAGAATGGATACATCAGTTATACTTCCACAAACAAGCTCGACTATTTGTTCCTCAAAAAGATCCTATATTATTATTATTTTTAAAGTCTTTACTTTTCCTTAACGTATTCACTGTATGAATCTGCAGCATCTCAGTGTTCCAGGGTTCATACCAGATTAAAGCAGAGCCCTTTAGGGCCTTACCGGCTTTAGCGACCGTAGTGATGCTACTCAATCTCAGATCCTCGGCGATAAGAACTGCTACAGTTGCACCAGCCCTCTGCACGATTGTTGTTCTTATCGGGATCGGGAAAGGCGGCTACACCGCGGCAACACCACGTCATCGCCCCGATGTCGATCAGTCACCGCATCTCGAATGGCCTTCTGCAAGCCCTCCAAGACCGCTGGGTCCATTTTACATGGAACGTCGTACGAGTCGTATCTGAAATGCGAAAAGGTGTTAATAATAGCAATAGCTCGAATCCCACTTCTGATAATAGATTTTTCCTATTAATTGGAGTTTAAAAAATACTACCTACATAAATATTATAAAGGTATTCCAAAATAATTAAAGTCAAAGTCAAAGTCAAAACGTTTATTTCCTTCTAAACACATAATCTACTTGGACAGGTCAACTGAAAATTAATAAAACTAAATTGCTTGAACAAGAATATCAAGGAAATAACATTGTCTCGACAGTTCGCTTCAATTTTTTTTACTGAGTTGAGAAGCGAATAGAACAACACAGTTTCATCAGTTATTACAATTTTTCTTACAATTAAATAGTTTAACAAAAGCAAATATATTTTGACAAATTAAAAATAATTTCTACCGTAACTATAATTAAAACCACTTAGCTTTAGTTCACTGGCACTAGTAGCAGGAGCTCCGCTCTGGTCGACAGCTATTCAAAAAGTGAAATAACGACCCGAGCGGTCGCTCTTTTATAGCAAGGAACGTGTTTTTAGCAAAAAGGTGTTTTTTTTAAAAAACGTTGTTATAAGTAGTTTTCTTTACAAAATATCATTAAAATATTTCTTATTATCACTATACACATGTAGTTTCGTAAAATACGTTAAGTTTTACGTACTAAAACATATTATTTGTGAATCAAAACAAAAACATAACCTCTTTATCAACTTAATGTTTTCTAAACTCATCCAAATCAAGGTTAATTGTTATATTCGTTATTTAATCAGAGCATATACATAATTTTAAAATATTTTGTGTGTCTTGTCATATGAAACCCCCATTAATTTCAAGAAATATATGACAATAATCTAACAAACGCATCTGCTAAAATGATAGGAGAAACAAACATAATATCTGTAATTATTCGGATTGTTTATATTACTTCAATAAAGCGTATTACATAAAGTATGTTACAAAATAATAATAATTGTGTTGGTATAAATAACACAAAAACAAAAAGTAGGTACGAGTTAATCTTTTTGCTATTCTAACAATATCGTTAGTCAGTTTTCTACTAAATTTTAAATGAATTGTCACAAGACTCCCGATAATATTATAAAGGGTTTAACTTAACAACAACTTTGAGGAAACTGGAAAAACGATCCAAAGTTTTTGATTTATCGCGAGAATATATGGAGTTAGTTCAACTAGAAGAAATCTATATTCTTTGCCTTCTTAAAGGCATTTGGATTGTTTAAAATCGGAAGTACAGATATCGGGAGGTTGGATGTCCCTTTAGCGGGGCGTACTCAATAAATAATAATAATATTTATTTACAAAGTTACTATAAGCGAATGTTGACAAAAATCCTTAAAATGTAATTAGAACTAAGATGTATTATTGTGCCTGAACTAGGAGAATCCTGTTTTTCAGGCATAAAAGAAGTCGATTATGCCAATTATTGATCGAGCTAGAAATAGAGAGAAAATAGAGCTATACATACACTAAAATAATAAATATAATATATATAATAATAAATCATTTATTCCAGACATCTCAGGTAATAAAATATAAACCTATACCTCACAGACAATCATAAATACTAATATAAAACTTATATATACTTAAGTAGGTAGGCAGGTACCACCCCATAACGGATTATCCATTATTAACGACACACCTGTATACTTCCTACAGCATTCATTCTATTCAAACCCATCATTTCAAAGCGAAATTGTTTATTGCATTCACTTGTACAAATTGTGGTCTTAAAAATTAATTACAGTAACAACTTGAGCCAAGTAATTTTCAATGTATTTATCGAAATATTATTTACATTTAACAGATGTCTATCAATCTTATCAATGATAGTATAATATAAAAACGCTTATCCGTTCGGGAGCTATGATGCTACAGACAGACAGAGACGTCACGTCTCTTTTCCACCCTCCGGGCTGGGCCAGTGCGTGAAGCGATTTTATCGTGTTTCATAATGTGGTCCGGAGAAGCCATCTACCTTCTAGGTCTTCATGCCCCATCTTAGACCACATCATCACTTTACATCAGGTGAGATTGTGGTCGAATGAAGGCTTATCTAACATACAAAAAAAAAGTGCCAAAGTGATCCAAGTGATTTTTATTTTGCATAAACTATCATTTTGTTTATCTTTATAAAAATATTCTCATGATCATTATTTTTTTATCATCTTTAACATTTTAGCCATCATTTTATTCAAGATTAAACCATAACAGATCACTTGTTGTTTTTAAACATTCTCAGACGCCTTTTTTCATTTTCTCAAAATAATGAAAATGATACTTACCTATATCAGTAATGGTACCTACCCTCGCCAATTTTTATATATTAAAAAATACATGACTCTCTAATAATCGTTTAATAACATTAAATTGGAATTTTGTTATATTATTGCCATTTAGGGATATTGACGTCTGGAAGGACGGTAAGCTCATAAAAAAAAATTCCATTTGATATTTCCCCGATGTTTACGTACCTTCACAAGATTTAAGCTAGGTATTAGATTATTATAAATCTACATTTAAAATTAAAAAAAAACCCCGATTCCAATTCCTTAATTTCCATATATGTAAAACACCATAATATTTAGTAGTTAGGGCACGCGATGCTCTTTCATTTGATACCCCACTCGAGTAAATTTGCCTATCTAATTCATATGCAATAACATGTATTGACGTTTCGTTGCAGATCTTCGACGGAATTTCCGTCAAGTGTGGCTCTGGCCTAAAGCGATGAAAATAGGTCTTCTATTTTCTGCACGAATTATTCCGTGGACTTTGATCAGAGTTGATTAGTGAAGCTTACGATAACAGTTGTAAATATATTTCACATTCAAAGTTTCTTTGTGAAATTGTGAAAGTGAATTATAGTTTTACTAGTCGACCCGACGGATGTTGTCCTGTCCCACGTCTCAAAAAACAATATCGAGTTGACCGTATACTGAACTTAAAAACTCCTACTGAAACTTGAGAGCAATGATGATTATCAGCATCACCCTATTAACGTGTCCACTGCTGGGACACGGGGACTTCTCTCTTGACGAGAGAGACAAGCTGGCCAAGGGTGGGTTGATGAGTGTCGGAAGGTCTAAACTGTGATCAAATAAGGAAAAATTGCCGGGAAAATTTTTTTACCCGTGCGACGCCGGGGCGGTCCGCTAGTATAGGATAGAAACTTCCAGCCATATGTTTTGAAACATTGTTGCTCATAATTTTACGAACTTTATGTATGCGAGTCCCGAGGGTTTTTTTTTTTATTTTGGATGGACTGTGTGAAATATGAAATGGCTGTGTAAACGAGTGAGTGCTGTGATGACGGGTTATTTATAGGAATATGGAAGGAGAATACACGATGGGCTGACCCAGCCTAATGTGGCAAAGATAAAACACAAATATTATACCAACATAGAAAGTTGTTGACTTTGGAACTCATAACCAATAGTAGATAGTCAAAACGCGACGCGGGGAAAATATGTTTTTAAAAACTATAATTATTTAAAAATAAAAGACGAACAATTCATTCAAGAGTCGATATTAGACTGTTTTAATTAATAAAAAATCCTTAGGGCTAGACATCTTATCAAATACCACGAAACGCCTACGCAGTCTGCGATGCAGGTGCATTTATGCGGAGTGTGCGTTCCGCGTATAGGCCAGGAGCCATAACTCCTCCCTCCTTTAGTTCGAAATCATCTGAAGAACAATTTTGATTCGGAGGATGATTTCGACCTGGGAAGAGTTTACAAAATTTAACTTTGAAACATTTTTTAGATACGAGAAAAGATATAAAACCTATAACTAAAATTATATATAAGACAATGGTGCCTATGCTAACACTCTTCGTATTCACTGCACTATCACTCTGTATTTCACTATTTTCCAACGCATATGAAAAAACTTTTAGATTTGTTAAGTCAATTCCGTTCAGTTTCACTGGTTTCACGATTTTTGGAGTCTCCATCTTCAGATTATCAGGTAGTGTAACTAATGGCAAGGTGTAAGAAAGGTTATCTCCAGTAGCTGTATGTTTTCGCAATCGGTGCTCTGCTATATTATATTCGCAATCATCATCAACAGTGAGCAAGTAAGTGCCAAAAATAGTGTAATGTAGTATTTCATTAGCGCATAGTCTGGTAAGTTCAACAGCTGATTTAGAGTAAATTATCCAACGGTTTCTCTGGATTGGTTCGATCTTAACATCCTCAAGTTCTATGGGTATCTGTTTACAAGGGACGTTTTTAGGTCTGCGCTTCATCACATAGGTAAGTTTTATCTCCAATGGTACGACAGGGGGTAGACAGAGAGTTGGATTTCAACCCCTTCACTATAAGGTATGGATATTTAGGCAATATAATTAAGGTAAGATTGGTCTCATTGATTGGTTGGGTGACGGGTAAAGGAACAATTTTGTAATAAAAGTAAGTATCTTTCTTAACTAACGGAATTTCTACAACAAAAGTTATCTTACTATCCTTAAAATATGATTTTAATGTCATAGACTGTTAAATTTTTATAATATTATCAAGAGTTGCCTTAAATATAGAGAAAGAAAGAAAGAAAACATTTATTGACACAACACACACATATACAGTAAAATACAGTTAAATACAATTAAAGAAGAATAATAATAAGATATTTATAAAATACTTAAGTAATACTAGACATAAATAAATGCATGTGTTGTGCCAAAAGGTCTCGCCTCTTTTTACATTAATATAAGTCTATCTGTTTTTTCTATAACATTAAGAATGTTAATAAGTTCATTTGAATTAATTACAGATTGATGTAGTACTCCTATTTTACTAAAAGCTAAGATGTTTTCAATCTCGTTCAATTTTGCATGTATAATCTGAAAGTTGTGTAAAAATAAATTGTAAAAATGTATGATATCATTAGTGTAAGTGGTAATCGAAATATCGCTATTAATTTGATTAATTGTAGAGCTCAATTGTGCGAGATTGTCAGTTATCTTTGATGTAGAATTCGTAAATAGTCTCATCATTTCAGCTACAAGAGTGGTTTTCATTTCTATAGAGTGTTGGCGAGAGTTTAACCTTTTTATTATATTGTCATATTTAATTGCATCATTGTTATCCAAGTTGCCTGTAAGGGTTTTTATTAAAGATCCTAATGGGTTGATGAGTCCTCTCTTTTGACGATTACTTGGAACAATTTGTGAATATTTTTCAAATGTAATACTCAGGACATGGTCGACTTGAAGCTTTACATCATTAACGTAAATTAAGGCAGATGTACTTATGTTCGATGGAGAGTTAAAAACTAATTTATCTAATTCTCTATATCTATTCGCATTTAAATCTAAATCTTCCATAATAAGCCTAGTATCTAATATCTTAATAACAAGCCAGTTGTCATACGACATAAGAGCGGTTCCTTCTCTGACCGGGAGCACGCCGGGATTCTTCTCAAGCTTCTGGAGCTGAAGAGCCTGGGTCATTACTGCTTGGGTCAGTAGCAGGACGAACCTGTGGAGGACGTCGTATATCTTTAGCTGGAACGTTAGTGTCTCTCGCATTAATTTCTTCTGTAACTACGTTTCTATCTATCTTTTCTTTTACCTTGGCCCTATGATACCTAGGTTTATCTTTGCCTCTATTAACACCCTTGATAATGACAGTTTCATCAGTGTCTCCTACTTGAACTGATAATAATCGCTGGTCATCGTTGTTATTTTTACCTAAAGTTTTTAATCTAATTTGAGAGAGTGCGTCTGCATTGTTATTTTCATTTCCGTTCCGCAGGCTTACTACTGCCTCCTTGTTACGCAGATCAACAGGAATTTTTAATAGATTTTCAGAACGTGGTTCAACGCAAACTGTAAATGGTGGACTGTAAATTATGGGAATTTCAGCGTTACTTGTTTTCAAAATAAGATTTTTCATATCGATGTTAGCATCCAATTGTTTCAATAAATCTGAGCCGATTAGTCCTCCATAATTACTATCAACATTATAAACATAAAATTTGTGAGAGTCTGTACTACGAAAAGTTTTCAAGAGCGGAATGTGAATGACTTCGTTATGAGAGCTGCGCGCGTGAGTACTAACTATCTCAAACGGTTCACTATATTTTAATTCAGAAAAATGTTTGTTGGCATCTTCTGGGCTTATGAATGATTTGGTGCTGCCAGTATCAATCATGAATTTTGTACCAATTTCTGGAATTTCAATATGAGGTAATTTTTCAGCCTCATGGTGGTTAATTTTTATTACTTCCTTTGGTTCCGAAATTGATAACTGAACATTTTTATTTTCTGAAACAGCTTGTGAAGCTGTGGTACAATTAATTTTGACAATTTCATATGCAGGTGCTTTTGGATAGTTATATTGAACATAATTTTCCGGGTCACAGTTATTATCCACAGCGTATTCCGTGTATTCCGGCACGGTTAATTCGTTGGTATAAAACAAATTATTTGATGTTCGTGGAGCTACATGAGCTGGTTTTAATTGAGGTGCAGTACGCATTGAGACGTCATTATCATAAAAATTATCAGGTTGCTGTTGTTGGTGTGTCTGTGGAATACCAAATTTGTATTGGGGTTGATTATTAAATCCGAATTGATTATTGTTATTCACAAATGGTGTATAACCTGTCGGTTGAGGGATACCGAATTTAAAGTTAGATTGTTGTGGGATACCGTATCTAAAGTTAGCCTGTCCTGGGATACTATACTAAGAATTGTCCTGTCCTTGGATACCATACTTAAAATTGTCCTGTCCTGGGCTACCATACTTAAAATTGTCCTGTCCTTGGACACCATACTTAAAATTGTCCTGTCCTGGGATACCATACTTAAAATTAGCTTGTCCTGGGATCCCGAACTTAAAGCCTGATTGATTTTGGGGTGAAAAATTCGGTACTAAATTATTGTTTTGTGGAAAAAATGGCTTTAAATTTTGCACTGGTTTTATCTGAGTTGAATACTGCTGAGAAATTAAATTTCGATTTTTATTACGTGAATTATATTGGTTTAAGAAATTTACTTCCTCCATAACTATAGTTAAAGCATCTTCCAACTTATCACATTTTTGAAGTCGCACTACACGTATCATGTTCTCCGGTAAATTATACAGAAAAACATTTAAGGACATGTGATTATAAATTGTTATTTTAGCTTTTCTAAGACCATCATCATTAATTAAATTTAACTTGGCAAACAAAGTGCTTCTGACATTCTGAATACGATTACAAAAGTTAAGATATGATTCGCCATGTGACATTTTAAGATTTTCCAACTCTATAGCAATGCACTCTTCAGACCTAGGGTCGCCGAAATGTTGAGATAACAATTGTTTTAATTCGTTCCAAGAAGTCACATCTTGACGCTCACTGACGAGGTGGGCGGCCTTGCCTATCAGGCGGCTGGTTATGGCATGAAATATATATATGTCTTGTGCCGTATTTTGGAATTCTGATCTAAATGAATTAATAACATATTCACTTTTCTTTAAGAATAAGTTTAGCATTCTTTCATCACCATCAAAACGAGGGATGATATCAATTATTTCTAGAGGAATAGTGCGTATTTCCTTCATTTTTCTTAATTTAAATTTATTCTACACAATATTATAATTACTTTAACACTTTCAAGTATTTAATTTATGTATTTATTTTATCCAGTTATATATTTCACATTAATTATTTTATTTCAATTAAATTTCTTAAAAAAAATATTTTATTTCTTTTAATTTATTTTAACTCTTTTCACATTTAATAAAAATAATATTCAAAAATTATATATATATTTTCTTAATATAACTCCTATAGATGTTGTATAGAAATTATATATTATGACTAACTTAACTAATTACACAGCCAATGTAATAAGAACAGGGATAGGCAGGATAGTGAAGAGGTCTACTCACAGTACGCTTTTCCCCATTTCCTCCAATTATAGCTGCTGCTGAATGTTGTTCACGTCACCATATAACCCGATCGAACGCGCGACAAATTTATTTAGGTTTCGTGGATATCGGTTCACGTTAATACGTTCGCGAAACAGTTTTACACTCGGACCGATGCGAGGTCCTCACAGGTGCAGGATAATTTCGCGCCGATATCCTGTCCGCAGCGCCAGTCAAAACGCGACGCGGGGAAAATATGTTTTTAAAAACTATAATTATTTAAAAATAAAAGACGAACAATTCATTCAAGAGTCGATATTAGACTGTTTTAATTAATAAAAAATCCTTAGGGCTAGACATCTTATCAAATACCACGAAACGCCTACGCAGTCTGCGATGCAGGTGCATTTATGCGGAGTGTGCGTTCCGCGTATAGGCCAGGAGCCATAACTAGATGTAGCACAGTAATAACAACATAGTTCCTCAACACCCCCAACACATGCTACAGGCTGCTCCAAGGGAATTGTTTCGCCGTTGTCCGAGCATTGATTCCAAATGATTTCAAAACGGTTGTAACATAAATCTTGCCAGACACGGAAGCCATCTAATAAAAGAAGAAGAAGAACATAAATCTTTAGCTTAGCTAGATACAGATAGCACTACGTGTAGAGCGTAGATACTTATTTGGTTATTTTTTTTAACGTCATGTCTTTAGTGACACTCGTCGTACTAAGAGGAATCGATTGACGTATGATATGAATCATAGAAATCGGTCCAGGTGTTTGGTCTGTATAGTGGGACAAAGTAACATAAATAACTGTTAATCACATTACCACTACTTTGCGTTGGGCAGTCGGGTAATAAACTAGCTGACCCGTCCCGGCTTTGCTCGGATACAAAAACCTTCCTCTTGAATCTACTTTATCTGCAAACTGCATAAAAATCAGTTTATTACCATGGTCTACCTTCTAGGTCTTCATGTCCCATCTTAGTCCACATCGTCACTTTACATTAGGTGAGATCGTTGTCAATTGAAGGCTTATCTAGCATAAAAAAAATGGAAACCAATAGATTTTGACGTACATGGCCAAGAGATGCGTTTTGGAAATTTCCGAAGGAATACTTATAAAAATAGTCACTTTTAGATGCATAAGTTCCAATGAAATTTAAAAAATATATGTTTATAACACCTACCGTGTTTTTGTGTGGTCGCCGGCAGCTCGTAGACCCCGCGCCGCGCCGAGCAGCTCGACACGCCGCGCCGCTGTCGTTGGACGAGGACGAGTCGCGGTTGCCGGCGCCCGGCGCCGCCGAGCGGGCGCGAGCTCGGCGCCGATCGGGGACATCAAGCTGTGCGGCGTCGCATGTTTCTCTGTCTGTCTCTCTCTCTTATGGTGTCTCTCTCTAACAGTGTGGTGTCGCGACGATTATTTTTGTTGAGTGTACCTATACAGGTTTTTTGTAAATAATAAAAACTTCGTTCCATCCGGGTGTCCCTCGACACTTCTCAAGTTTTTTATTTAAGTTTATCTTCTAAAGCGTTCTCGAGTATTTGAAAAGTTGCGAACTGCTATGAAACTTCAGCGTAAGTTGAGGTTATGAACCTGTTTTTGGAATGCTGTTATTTTATATAATGGACTTGGCTTAAAATAAAGAACTATTCCTAAAAATGGGAATTTAGTCTTAAAATATTTATAGCGCGGAATTTATCGATATATCGATATGGCGCGCCTAGCCGCGTGTGGGGCAGCGCGTCAGACGCGCACAATGGCGTCCCGCGGCGAAGCACGGGCGCGCAGCGGGGGCAGTCGATAGAATGTTGTTATCGATACGAGGCGCATCTCTAGTTCTTGGAAAGGAAGGAGGGCTGGGATTTTTGACCTTAGGTTTTGCGTCTGTCTAGGTTTTGTAGGTCTAAGGCCGTTGAACTTAGAAATTGCGTTCTATTTCAGTTTATCACTATCTGAATACGGTACCTGTTTCATAATTCATAAATATCCTTTTTTTAATTTCATTAATCAGGCCTTCAAACTCGCAGCAATCGGAGCTTATCAATCACGATAAAAACATTTCATTAAAGCATCAGCTTTCTGTTGTTATTGGTTTTTCTATAAACATTCAGTTTGATTGACTGAAGCTTTTAGTCTTAAATATCAAGAGATAGTTTACAAATAAAGATTTTTCTCTCTCTCTCAAATGTGAAAAATGTAAAATATTTTCAGGTGCTAATCGGCGTGGGTTTAGGTGCGGTTCACTGCCTGCTGTTGAGATAATGTCTTTTTAAATTGTATAATAATTAGTGCATTACATTTTGTTTTGGTGTTCTTGTATTTTGTTTCCCTGAGTGTGCAATAAAGTGTTTTGTATTGTAATTAGTTTATGAAATTGAATATTTTTTTTTGCTTAAGATGATAATATATTACCATTATAACTAGTGAAATTAATTTAAAGTTTAAATTTTTTATGAATTATTATTAAATACAGTATTTTTGTTAGATTTTAGTATTATAATTTTATTTAATTCAATAGTGTAATGCTAATTTTATAATTGCATGCCTGATGCTGTGAAGGGTGAATAACGTTAAAGCGATTAGTTTGGCCGGCATTGTAAAGTACTTCGCATAATTTACTCTTAGATAAGCTCGAAAAAATTGGTGTTAGAGGTCAAGCTTTAAAATGGTTTGAATCGTACTTGGTTAATCGTAAACAATCTGTGATAATTGACAAACTGAATAATAATAATGAATACATGACATACTCATCGGACTATAAGATTAATAAATTCGGAGTCCCCCAAGGCAGTATACTGGGACCTATATTATTTTTAATCTACATAAATGAAATAGTTGATGTGACAAACCATAGGTGCATTTTGTTCGCAGACGACATTTCTATTATTGTGACATCTGACAAAAAATCATTTAGCGTTAAGGACCATGAAATTGACATTAATAATACAATAGATAAAATAATAAATTGGCTTGACATGAATAATCTTAAAATAAATCTTGACAAATCAAAGTATATACAATTTAATAAATCAAAACATGTAAAATATAATTTTGATATAAATGTCGAAAAAATAAATAAGGTATCTCAAATCAAGTTTTTAGGCGTTATTATTGATGAGAATTTGGATTGGAAATCACATATAGACTCAGTGAACAAAAAGATAAATAAATTTGTATATGCTTTAAGACAAATAAAAAATGTAACAGACATAAAAACGGCAATAACATCATACCACGCATACATTGAATCTGCTCTCCGCTATGGTCTCGTTATGTGGGGCAATGGCACAGAGAAAGACAGGGCATTTATAGCTCAGAAAAAATGTGTTAGGGCAATATGTGGAATCCCGCCTGATGAGTCGTGCAAACCTTTGTTTAAGAAACTTGGTGTATTACCTCTACCATCGCTCTATATTTATGAAATCGCAAATTTTGTCAGGAACCATGTACAATTGTTTGAAAAAGCATGCGACAGAAATCCTAGACGGTGTAGAGACCCAGATAGACTAATTTTAAAAGAAACTCCACATTCAGCTAAATATAGAAAAAGTTGTCTTAATATGTGTGTTAAAATTTATAATAAAATTCCAAATGACATTAAATTAATGAATAATTATATATTTAAGAAAAAACTGTTTAAATGGCTGAATGAAAATAATTTTTATGACATTAATGAATTATTTTGACATTTATCCTAGATTTAATTAATTATTGCATGCTAGTTTTTAGTGAAACATGTGGACCTTATATGTAATTATCACCTTTATACCATGTTTGAAGCAATAAAGACATTCTATTCTATTCTATTCTATTCAAACGTAGACGATATTTGAAGTGTAGTATAGTGATAGTAGAAATATTATTCTGATGAGTGCTTACTCCTACGTCACTTAAAATACTAAATGGCTTGAAAAGGAAATTAATAACCGTTAACATCATTTTGAATGAAAATTCACTTCATCTAATTAAATTAGACTCGTTCTTTTTCAACTAGCTTCTTAGAGAAGCACCAGATAGTCTGGTTTATAAAATAAAATTAAAAGAACTTTACTCGCTAAACAATAATACTTATAAGTACATTATAATCGATGTACTTATAAGTATTATTGTCACCGTAGACCTACATAGGACTTATCCATGAGTCTTATATATGGCCATTGCTACGTCCGTATATCCGTATAACCGTATGCTCCGACAAGCGTTACATATATGACCCAAGTTGCACATGTCCACGGACAAGTGCCGTGGACTCCACCGCGTGCCGCGACATGTCGTAGAACGAGATGATGTTCTTGAGCATGCCGACCGTCTTGTAGAACGGGCAGAATCTGTCGTACGCTGAGTAGCTGTGGGAGGCAAAATTAAAAATCTAAATTTAAAATTTAAGAAAAACCCCCGATTCCAATCCCTCACAACATAATATTATGTAATGTAGACGCGATGCGATTTCATTTGATACCCCACACTAGTATATTTGCAGATTTTCGGTTTTCCTTACCCACTCTCACCCCCATAACTTTTAAACGGCCCAACCGATTTTCATGGCGAGATATAGCTGATTTATCATTTATTTTGAAGATAGCGTCCAATATTATTGATAGTCCAGGATTACTTCATAAAAAAAATTACTAATTACCTAAATGTTATTGTGTCCGAATTCTCTCATTTGCGTAGCGTCCGAAGGTGGATATTTACCCTTAATTTGAATTGATTTATTTGATGTCTTTGGTTTTGCATACTTTATTTTGGGTTTATTTTTGTCAGTCAAAGCTTGAATGTAACACATACATCTGTCTTTGAATTCAGCAAGTTTAATTGAACAAATAAATAAATAATGTTGGATGACGCAGCAATATCCAAGAACCGTGACAAGTTCCAATCTGGTGTTTTGAATACCAACCTAAAAACACAAATTTATTAACAATGCAATGTTTTCACTAATCTTTAATATATTAAGGGCGAGTAAAATGCCTAAATCTTCGAAACAAGGTGGCCTTAATTTTACGGTAATCTTAAATTGGATTTATCTTTCTTAGGGCCCTTTTCACCATCCCCAAAGCAATGAGCAACATCATAAAATTATGAAAAATCTAGATTTGTGTTTAAAATTAAGAGCTCGATATTTCAACCATTGACTAAGTTTACTCGTCGTATAAGCCATCTTTACACAATTACGGAATGTAATATAAATAATAGAAACTAGTTATCCTACCGATTCGTTTGATAAAACTGGAAAGTAAAGATTTTCGATGTCTTAAATTACCGATCAAAAATTTTGTTTCCTGTTAGTAAAATGAGCTTAGCTATATGATTTAAAGTAGTTTCCCTCCAAAGCCCAGCAACTTCTTCCACCACATATAATTAGATACTCATTGTGATAAATAAATATATATTACCGGACAATCAACACAGCATCTAGCCCCGGGGTAAGCTCTAAGCTTGTATGACGGGTATTTCTCTCAGTCACTCACATAAGTTTAAATTGATTTAGACTATTTTCGCTCATATATAACCTTATGTGAAATTAAGCAATTCTCTTACTTGGAGTTGGGTGTTGGGTCACTGATGTACTGAATGTGTATGTTTTTGTACATTGAACATCTCCTTCACCCGTATCATCCGTAGGTCACAGTTCTCGTGGAGCACCTACACCAGACTTAGATGTTGCGCAGGTGGCAAATGCCTTTTTACCTGCGTCCACTAAGGCTGGAAAGCCTAGAGTGTGCATGAAGTGGAGCAAAGATGTAAACCTATTTATCATGCGCACCTACTATTACATAACAAAATTAGAAACTGACATGACTACATATCGTCAACAACTTCATGAAATTTTCTCACGACAATATCCATCGGTAAATGTTTCTGAACAGCGTATCTCAGACCAAAGAAGAACTATTCTCCGTAATATGCTTTAATCAGACGAAGAACTAAACCGATTAAAAAATGAAGTACAAGCACAGCTAATTAGTACTGAGGAACAAGAAGCGCAAATTCAAAATTCGGCACAAACTGATATTCAACACCACTCACTTCATATCACTCGTTCCCAGACACAATCGCAGTTCACTGACTCACAACACCAAGCCCTATCATAAACTTTTATAAATACTGAAATAATTTCTCCCGTTTTTTACACATTTACCGCTATATCTTTGCTCCTATTGGTTATAGCGTGATGTTATATATAGCCTATAGCCTTCCTCGATAACTGGACTAACCAACACAAAAATACTTATTCAATTCGAACCAGTAGTTTCGGAGATTAGCGCGTTCAAACAAACAAACAAACTCTTCAGCTTTATAATATTAGTATAGATATACATGTTATAAATAATTCTATTATTTTTTTTACAAATTGTGTCGATTCTAGAGGTACATTAGCCGAAGGAACTTTGTTTCTACCTAAAAAAAAAAGATGTGATGTCGTAGGACACCAATTCCTACGACATCTTTTTTTTATCAAATATGTGACTCGTAAAAAAGTTGCTAAATATCTCTTAATAATAACTTACCCAACATTTTCTACAAAATGACATAAATTTTCAGTAGGTATCGCAACTCGATATAATATCTAGTGCCTTCGGAATAGCCGTTTGGAGAGATAGGATGGTTTTTACGGCGAGAAAAATTCAAATAATTTCCGGGATAATTTTATACCCGTGCGACGCCGGGGCGGGCCGCTAGTAGTATATAAAAATCAAAAACTAATGAGCGGGAATGTGATTGGTGGAGAAACTCAAAACGCTCTTTGAGGTAATGGGGTGTATTCGGTAGGAAGAGGATACTATATAGGAGAGAAAGGAAATGTGCATCCCGGCGAAGACGGATGGGTAACCATTTTAGCTTGTCACGGTACTCAGTAATATGGTCGTACTTTCGTATACCGAAGAAATTTATTCGCAGGAATGGATATGTATTGTATCATTTATTCGCAGGAATGTATGTACAACTGAGTTGTTAAAATATAAGGTATCAATACAAACTGCCTCGTCCAGGCATGCGAAATATCATAATTTTCATTCCATATAAATTTATACGTAATATGTCACTAGTTAAATTGTAAATAATAATTAAAAACAGAATAAGAATTATAAAAAAATTCTACTCAAAAATTAAAATATAATATAAAATGTTTTAGATTATTTATGTCAAGGTTATAAAAATTTCAATTAATATCATTAGATTAAAAATTATCTGATGTACGATGTTCGTTCGTTTTCTTGTCATTCGGTTCATTGAGTGCGCACGTGCCGGTTGCATATTTAAGTGACCTGATTGATTTGATTATTTTAACGACACCTTGGCTTGTTTTGCTAGATGGACGGACGATCTGATGAAGGCTGCGGGCTCACGGTGGATGCAAGCCATATGTTTTGCCATTTATTTTTAAATAAGATTTATATTCGAACACTGATTTTTGATGGGTTAAAATTTACATATTAATAATTATGAATTACGTATACATTTAATGAATTACGGTAGAGGCAAAATATTTTTCAGTCTCATATTTATTATGTCTGAAATCAAAGAAAGAAAAAAATATCTATTTATCATAGAATAAGATTTGCGCAACTTTTTACCGCAGAACAACTGAGTTGCGCGACTTGGTTTTTTTGACAAGTATTGTTTTTGATGGGATCTCATTTCTTTTTGTATTTTGTAGACAGTTCTACTTTTTTCCTTTTCGGTACCTTCTACTTATTGTATATATGTGCATATAATTTTCTATTTGCCGGTCTAGATTGGATTTATTTATATTTCGCATTGTTGTACATTTAATAAAAAACAAAAACAGATACAAAAAATAAACCTTGTTGATTTAGTTTTCAGTACCCACGGTCGAAGTTAACTCTGTGTTTTTCTTCTCTTAAAATAAGGGATTGTACTTCAAATTGAAATAAAGCATTGTCGTTAAAATTCGCCGTTTTTATGGCAAAATGTTATATTCAGGATAATTTGATTGCTGTAGGAGCCTGTATAGGAGATATATAGTCTCCAATCACACACATACAACAAACGGGCAAAAACAAAAGGATACATTATTAACTTAAGATATAAGTTAACATGATAAGCGTATGTGTGCGTTGCAGTTTAGATAAGACATGAAAACCTAAAATATTTGGTTACCTACTTACGTTAGTACTAAAACATTTATTTTTGTTACGGAGAGAAAAAGGAAATATATAGTTATGGTTAAAATATATAACCTTGACATTAGGTATATTTTTTAGTTATTAATGATATTTAATTGTGAACTATTTCGATACCCAGTGGGTATATTTGTAACAAACATAATTTTTCATTTCCACTTTCAGTCCTCATTTGAAGCCGTTAAATCGATTTTTATGAGACATAGCTCTCCACATAATAACACTCCACCAACCTATCTATCAAACAAAAGAAAGAGAATCAAAATTGGGACGAATGATGTCGTGGTGTTCTCGACTCTATCGCGGACCATCTCGAAGGAACCGTTGCCGGAACTCTCCTTCAGGAAGATGTAGTAGGATACCGCGTCCGCGTTGTATGTGTAAACCGTCCAGTTAAGGTAGATCTGCGTTGTGCTGATGCCTTTGGAGAGGTTGATGGTGACTTTGGGCGGGGCTTGGACGAACAAGTTCACTTTTCCCTGGATGGTGGAGTTCCTGTCTGTGACTTCGCATATGTCGTGCCGTTGTTCTCGACCTGCGTCGGCGAAAATTTCAAGTTGAGTTTTTGCACTTGGAATTGTTGAACAGATTGGAACACTTTGGCGTTACATTATTGAAGTACATTTACTAAATCGTATGATTCAAGTAGCGTGAATCACATTTGCATATAAAAGAAATCTGTGAAATGTTTTCACAGAAACGTTCCAAATACGTTTGAATCATTATGGCAAATTATTTTTCTTATAACGTTATAATCCCAAGTATTTTGGATCATTATGGCTTTCATATTTTCTCCTATTTTATATTGCACCAATGATTCACACATACTCCGAGGGAACGTGACTATCCTCACCACTCGTACTTCTCAGAACAAAACCGTATGGCTCCCCGATGAACTCCGATGAACCATGCCTATCCCGACATGTACGCAGTTCCGCCCAACCCTACTGATCTCAAAAATTTGGTTCGTTTAGTCGTTCTAGTGCAAGGAGGTTATTAAAAATAGGTTTATTATCGTATTATAATAGATTTATTAGTCGCACTTTTAACGTCGTCAGTTTAAAAATTAGTTAAAATGATTGTTCAAACCATTGAACATGATTTTTAATATTATAAATAACAATAATTATCGTAGTAGTAAGATAAAAATAATATAATATAAATAACTAGATATACGAAAACACATTATAAATTAAAACTAAATTAATCCTAACAAGCCAAGTCAACGGCAAAACTTATGTTAGCTGAATTGCATAGGTACGCAGTTGCAGACTAATCATAAGTCCAAAATCCACTGGAGCGCCGATTCAGCAAGTCAGCAAAATACAGCTGCATCGACGCTTCACCGATAGCACACTATGATAACTATATTTAGTATATAAACTGTACAAAATTGTTAATAAATCACATTGGAACGAAGCACTGAGTCGCGTTTTACTCCGCCTCCCTCTACGAAGACCACCGGACCCAGAAGTACCACCAACCGCCGACGAGCTGCCCGGACGCACACCCTCTCACTGTGGCCAAGATACCTTTAGCCATCAGTACCTGATCGGTCTTGTGAGCCTGCTTGACCGGCAGTGAGAGTCCACTGGAGGAGCCGCCCAGAGGTTCCAACATCCACGGGAGGAGCCGCCCAGCACCCGCTGTTGGAGCCGCCCAGAGGTTCCAACATCCACGGGAGGAGCCGCCCAGCACCCGCTGGTGGAGCCGCCCTGCACCCGCTGGTGGAGTCGCCCAGAGGTTCCAACATCCACGGGAGGAGCCGCCCAGCATCCGCTGGAGGAGCCGCCCAGCATCCGCTGGAGGAGCCGCCCAGCATCCGCTGGTGGAGCAGCCCAGAGGTCCCAGCATCCGCTGGTGGAGCAGCCCAGAGGTCCCAGCATCCGCTGGAGGAGCCGCCCAGCATCCGCTGGAGGAACCGCCCAGCACCCGCTGGTGGAGCCACCCAGAGGTTCCAGCATCCGCTGGTGGAGCAGCCCAGAGGTCCCAGCATCCGCTGAAGGAGCAGCACGTCCACGATTTCAGCATCCTCTCACTGTGGCCAAGACCCCTTTAGCCATCAGTACCTGATCGGTCTTGTGAGCCTGCTTGACCGGCAGTGAGAAAACCCTTCCCTGTGCCCTTGGTTCCTTCCCCCCTTCCGTCTGTTACCTTAGGTCTCCTGGTAACAGATATCCCTGTTTATCTATATATGTATTTATTACACTTATATGGTTAGGGATAGGGTTGTAGGGATACACACACATTGATAGGGCTACACGTGTTAGGGATACACATACACATACGTGGTTAGGGTCCAGACATAGGTCACATACGTAGGGGTAGGTAGGAGTTAGGCTCAGTGTTAGGCTACGTAGATTAGGTAGTAGTCAGTGGGAGCGCTCTGTGCTTATAGTACACCCGTGTGTACAACACTCACACGTAGGGCACCAAGCACGAGGCTATCCCACATTAGGCAGTTTAGTTCTGTATCTCCGCCCAATTATCACACACCCGTGCGTTCACCAGAGACGTACGTAGGGTTAAGTGTAGGTCCTAGGCGGTTGTACATTTTGGTCCTTCGAGAATTGAATCAGTAATTCGCGCTCCTCTGATCCCTGTAGAGAAAATTTACTGACAGACTACTTGACGTATTGCAGTCTGACGTGTAAACAAAAAACACTCGGGTTGTATTACGTTCAATACAGACAAAAACACTTAGTTGCCAGTCATACAGAAGCGGATCGGGCACCGGCCTCCCACAAGCGGGTCTCACCGGTGTTTTGAGAAGTCGCATATTCTGTAACACACAGAGCGCAACTAAGTGATAGACGAAGTCCCTTAAATAAACAGATAGGATAGGGTTAGGAGCAGCAAGAATAAAAATGGAAAACATCAAAACTGAAGACATAAACAACCTCATCAGAAGTCAAGAGACAGACTACAATGAAATCAAACAAATATTTACTAACATTAAGAAAGACTCAGTCACAAGGAAAACTGAGAAATATATAAAAACGAAAAGGATACTACTACAAGAGATATTTAACAGGACTACTACCAATCACGCAGTACTACTAGATATACCGGTGTTAAAAGATCACAAGTATATGACTACAAACTATTATGCGGCTATTGAAGCTGTGTATAAACAAGTAATGTCGCATTTAGAAACATGTGAAACCAGAGCACAAATGCTAAACGACTTACTTGTTCCAAAAGACATACAGATAAACGAAGAAGAAAGTACATGTTCACCAAAAATATTTAAACAATTATTCCGCATTTCACAAATACAAAAAAAGCTCCAAGTCGTTACTCAAGCAATGTCAAATAACAAACCATCATGGTACTGGGAATCATTGATGAAAAACTTACAAAAACAGTGGCAAGAAATAGAAGAAACACACATTAATATTTTGATGGAAGATAACACCTTAGACCACAGCTATTTCCAAGAAAAAAGGTTTGAAACAATGCAAACAGAATACGAACTGTTCATTGAATGTGTAGTTGATAAAATAGGAGAGAATAAACAGATGACTCACACCAACAGCAAAGTAAAGTTACCGACAATTACAATCCCAACTTTCAGTGGTAGCTACGAGTCATGGAACTCCTTTTATGATTTATTTTCGAAAATTATACACGAAGATAAATCTTTATCAGCTACAGAAAAAATGCAATACCTAAAAACTCATGTAACTGGTCAAGCCGCTAAACTAATAAAACACTTATCAGTATGCGACGCTAGTTATGAAACAGCATGGTTGCTTTTAAAGAAAAGGTACAAAAATGAGAGATTGATAATTATGAAACACATAGACAACATCATGGATATTAAAAAAGTCACCACAGTAAATGCAGAAAACTTAAGAACATTGCACGACACGATAAATGAGAATTTAGAAGCATTAAAAACTCAGAATGTTGATACCACAACCTGGGACCCCATGTTATGCAGAATACTCAGCAGAATTTGGGATTCAGAAACAGACGAAAAGTATGAACAGCAGCTCTCAGAACCTAACAAGCCTCAGAAATTTAAAGAAATGATGGAATTCTTGGAAAAACGGTTTAAATATCTAGAAACAACAAGTTCTACTAGCACATCAGACAAAACCTACAAATCAAGCTATAACACAATTGAGTACCGCAAAAAGACAGAAGATAGCGAGTGTTGGTATTGCAACAAGAAAGACCATACAATTTATCAATGCACTGTATTTAAAGCAATATCAGTAATAGAACGTCAAAAAGCTGTACAAGCAAAAGGAATGTGTAGAAACTGCCTGATGCACACTCTAGTTACCAAGTGTTTTAGCAACAGAACATGTGCATATTGTGGAAAGAAAGGGCATCACTCGTACCTACATCAAGATTATAAAAACATGACAACTGAGAATTCTTCTGGAGCTATGAATGGCGGGCTAACCTATAAAGCAAAAACAAAAACGAACAATGTACATACAACAACCATACCAACAAAAATACTTAAGACAACGTTACTAGCAACGGCTCTAGTACACGCAAGATCCTATGATGGCACACCACACATACTAAGGGTATTATGCGATCAAGGGTCAGAAGCTTCATTTTGTACTGAGCAAGTAGCACAACTATTAGCATACCCCCGAAAAAGAATTCAAGTAGAAATCACCGGGATTGCTGACAAAAAACCAAAGACAGCGAGTCATTCTATTGATGTGAAGCTGCAACCAAGATTTACCAGTGAATTTAAGCTACCAGTAAGGCTTATAATTCTTCCAAAACTAACAAGTGCTCTACCAAACACAACCATACCACAATTGGAGGCCAGTTATATAGAGAATAAGCTGATAGCCGATCCAACGTACAACAAAAAAGGGCCCATAGATATAATATTAGGAGCTCAAGAGTACAGTAAACTATTACTTCAAGGACTGCAAAAGTTTCACGACGGAATTATAGCACAGAACACTGAATTCGGGTGGATATTCTCAGGAAACTGCAGTTACCGAAGTGAAAATACTATAAAAATACTTAGCATGACAACCAAAACTAACGATATCGATCAACTAAACAAATTCTGGGAACTGGAAGAAGTCCCAGATCAATATAAACTAAACCACGATGACCAAGCATGCGAAAACTACTACCAAAAAACTACTGTAAGAAACACGGATGGAACTTATACTGTAAGGATTCCGTTCAAAAACCCAGACCTAGAGTTAGGACACTCACGACAAAGAGCAGCAGCAAGACTGATGCAATTAGAACGAAAATTTGCCAAAAATAAACGCTTACAAGAAAGCTACCAAGACTTTCTCAATGAATACCTAGAGATGGGACACATGAGAAAAGTCAACAAAAAAGAACACTACCAAGGGAAATATTACATTCCTCACCAACCAGTTATAAAGGAAGAATCCTTAACTACCAAACTAAGAGTGGTATTTGATGCATCGAGCAAAACAAGTACCGGCGTAAGCCTGAATAATAATATGTACACTGGACCAAGGCTACAAGCAGACTTGGCAGCAATATTATTACGATGGCGAAAACATAGAATAGCATTCATGGCAGACATTGAGAAGATGTATCGTTTTATCAAAATAAACGAACAAGATATAGATTATCAACGTATATTATGGAGAGAGGCTCCAAACCACGAGATTCAGGAATATGCGTTAACAACCGTAACATATGGAACTGCGTCAGCACCATACTTAGCTATTAGAACCCTGCAACAATTAGCTATGGATGAAGAGACAAGATATCCATTAGCAAGCCAAGTAACCCTTCAAGATTTCTACGTAGATGATATACTGTCAGGTGGTAATTGTGTTGAAACAACGAAGGAGTTGCAGAAAGAATTAATACAGCTACTGAAAACAGGTGGATTCAACCTAAGAAAATGGTCATCCAACAGCGAAGAAGTGTTGAAAGAAATACCAAAAGCAAACCAAGAAGATAAACTGTTAAAAATACCATTAGACGAAACCAGAAAATCACTGGGAGTATTATGGTCACCAAAAGAAGATACTTTCTCATTCCAAATAACTGTAAACATTCGAGAAAATCCAACAAAGCGATTCATACTATCAGAAATCGCAAAGTTATTTGATCCATTAGGGTGGTTAGCACCTGTTATAATAAATATGAAGCTAATAATACAAGAGCTATGGATTAAAGGCGTAGAATGGGATCAAGTGGTAGAGGATGATGTCAAAGAGAAATGGATCGCAATACAGGAACAATTAAAAACAATTGAACATGTGACCATACCGAGATGGTGTAAGTTTACGACAAAAGTTAATGTAGAGCTTCACGGGTTCAGCGATGCATCAGAAAAAGCATACGGCGCTGTTATCTACTGTCGTATACAAACCACGGAGGAAGAATACAGTGTCACGCTTTTACAAGCTAAGTCGAAGGTAGCACCAATCAAACAAAAAACGACGTTACCGAAACTGGAACTCTGTGCTGCGCTATTACTAGCTCAGCTGATGGAAAAAGTTGTTACAACGATGAAACTCAAGGACGACACTATTTACTGTTGGACAGACTCAATGATTACGTTAGGCTGGATAAAAGGAGAAGCTGATCGATGGAAAACATTTGTAGCAAACAGAGTTTCCGATATACAAAGACTGGTACCTCAAGCAAAATGGAATCACGTTGTGTCAAACCAAAACCCAGCCGACGTGATTTCAAGAGGAATCGAACCAAACAAACTAAAAGACTTTACACTTTGGTGGCAAGGCCCGCAGTGGCTAAAAACTAATAACTTACCTACTACAAAAACAGTGCCAGAAATATGCGAAGAAATTAAACGCAACTATCAGACATTCACAACGACCACTACCGAATCACAAAGTGGGGTATGGGAAAAGTTCTCAAGCTTTCAGAAAATGATTAGGGTATTATCGTACTGCTTTAGATTCAAAAATAGAATAAGGAGCAACGAACCATTAAGTTGTGAAGAAATTAGAACAACAACAAATAAAATTCTGGCACTAATACAACATGAAATGTTCCCTAAAGAATACAAAGCAATACAAAAAGGAATATCTGTTCAAAAAGGAAATAAGCTATCAAGCTTAGACCCATTCATAAACGAGGAAGATCAGTTACTAAGAGTTGGAGGAAGATTACAAAACTCAAATATTTCATATGATCAAAAACACCCAATACTACTACCACATGATCATCATGTAACTAAGACCATCATCCAAGAGGCTCACTTAAAAACCTTACATGGAGGAAATACACTAACCTTGGCATACATTCGCCAAAAATACTGGATTCTGGGAGGAAAGAAGGAAGTAAAAAGATACATATCGAAATGCGTCAAATGTATTCGGTATAAAGCATCAACATCAGTACAGAAGATGGGAGTATTACCCAAAGCAAGAGTCACAGAATCATTTCCATTCAGTCACACAGGCATAGACTATGCCGGACCAATACAAGTCAGAGCAATGAAAGGTAGAGGACACAAGTCATACAAAGGCTACATAGCTGTATTTGTATGTTTAGCAACAAAAGCGATACATCTCGAACTAGTAGGTGACTTGTCAACAGAGTCATTTATAGCAGCATTTCGTAGATTTACATCACGACGAGGTCCAGTATCTCACATGTATAGTGACAATGCAACAAATTTTGTGGGTGCAGCGAATTTCCTTTACAAAGAAATCCTAGAAATAACTCAATCAGATGAGTTTCAAAACACGATGACTATGATTGGAACACAATGGCACTTTATCCCACCATCGTCACCACATTTTGGCGGAATTTGGGAAGCAGGGGTAAAATCAATGAAACATCATTTGCGGAGAGTAATAGGAGAACAAACGTTAACGTATGAGGAGATGACAACGTTTTTGCACCAGACGGAAGCGTGTTTAAATTCAAGACCCTTGTGTGCCCAGAGTGAAGACATAGAAGATAATGTAGTATTAACACCTAGTCACTTTTTTATAGGACGTGAAGCCATAGGAATACCAGACCCTATGGAAAACATTAACACTGATCTACTAAATAGATGGAAACAGATACAGAAAATGAAAAGAGATTTTTGGAAAAGCTGGACTAAAGATTATTTACATCAACTACAACAAAGGTATAAATGGAAAACAAATGAAGAAAACTTAAAAATCGGGACATTAGTTCTTATAAAAGATGATCAAATCAGTCCAAGTAAATGGCCACTAGCAAAAGTAAAAGAAATCCACTCCGGTAGCGACGGCCTTACCAGGGTTGTAACCTTACAGAAATCATCAGGTGCAACTCAAAAACGATCAATCCATACTCTTATTCCCCTGCCAATCAACGAAAATCACTGAAAAACGCACGTAACTACATCATCAGTAATGTCAAATGTAGCAGCAAAATCTAGGCAAACCAAAAACCATAAATCAAGCAACTACTTACATTAGGCTGGGTTATACTGACATGCTTACAACTTTTAACAGGGGTATCATTAACCTACACACTAAAATATATATAACCTGGTTTTTATCCAGAAAATATAGGCACAGCAAGCATTCCTAGCCAAATTAGGCATTTGACCTAGCCAAAGTCAAATTCGTTTGCTGTCCTGGTGTGGTGAAGAACATGCAATTAAATAAAAACTGCATTGTTGATAAACTACTTAAAAATCAAACAAAATTGAAACCAAAACATTTAATAGAACTAACAACGTACAAAATACATGACTATTTATATTAAAAAATCTAATCACAATTTCAGTTTAGATAACCTGGACCCAAATCACTTCACTCACATATACCTACAATTAGCGCAATAATAGCTGTAGTTTTAACTATTTTCATGTTACTAAGAGTGGTATGCTCCACAGTTGGTCGAGTGCCTGCGCAACTGCCGAGCCAATAAGCCAACCAGCCAGTCCTCCAAGGTCTCAACTGAACTCCGACCACTGCCGAAGTCACAGCGGCTATCGACCAACGAGCACTGGAACCTCTTTAGAGCCAAATACCACCGAAGAAGCGACCAAGAGGAAAACCCAAGCTGGCATTTGACGATCCTGACGAAAACCAAACTAGTATAGAATTATATGAATTATAATCCTGCCCTGGAGAGGCCCCAGAATGTTCAAACCATTGAACATGATTTTTAATATTATAAATAACAATAATTATCGTAGTAGTAAGATAAAAATAATATAATATAAATAACTAGATATACGAAAACACATTATAAATTAAAACTAAATTAATCCTAACAAGCCAAGTCAACGGCAAAACTTATGTTAGCTGAATTGCATAGGTACGCAGTTGCAGACTAATCATAAGTCCAAAATCCACTGGAGCGCCGATTCAGCAAGTCAGCAAAATACAGCTGCATCGACGCTTCACCGATAGCACACTATGATAACTATATTTAGTATATAAACTGTACAAAATTGTTAATAAATCACATTGGAACGAAGCACTGAGTCGCGTTTTACTCCGCCTCCCTCTACGAAGACCACCGGACCCAGAAGTACCACCAACCGCCGACGAGCTGCCCGGACGCACACCCTCTCACTGTGGCCAAGATACCTTTAGCCATCAGTACCTGATCGGTCTTGTGAGCCTGCTTGACCGGCAGTGAGAGTCCACTGGAGGAGCCGCCCAGAGGTTCCAACATCCACGGGAGGAGCCGCCCAGCACCCGCTGTTGGAGCCGCCCAGAGGTTCCAACATCCACGGGAGGAGCCGCCCAGCACCCGCTGGTGGAGCCGCCCTGCACCCGCTGGTGGAGTCGCCCAGAGGTTCCAACATCCACGGGAGGAGCCGCCCAGCATCCGCTGGAGGAGCCGCCCAGCATCCGCTGGAGGAGCCGCCCAGCATCCGCTGGTGGAGCAGCCCAGAGGTCCCAGCATCCGCTGGTGGAGCAGCCCAGAGGTCCCAGCATCCGCTGGAGGAGCCGCCCAGCATCCGCTGGAGGAACCGCCCAGCACCCGCTGGTGGAGCCACCCAGAGGTTCCAGCATCCGCTGGTGGAGCAGCCCAGAGGTCCCAGCATCCGCTGAAGGAGCAGCACGTCCACGATTTCAGCATCCTCTCACTGTGGCCAAGACCCCTTTAGCCATCAGTACCTGATCGGTCTTGTGAGCCTGCTTGACCGGCAGTGAGAAAACCCTTCCCTGTGCCCTTGGTTCCTTCCCCCCTTCCGTCTGTTACCTTAGGTCTCCTGGTAACAGATATCCCTGTTTATCTATATATGTATTTATTACACTTATATGGTTAGGGATAGGGTTGTAGGGGTACACACACATTGATAGGGCTACACGTGTTAGGGATACACATACACATACGTGGTTAGGGTCCAGACATAGGTCACATACGTAGGGGTAGGTAGGAGTTAGGCTCAGTGTTAGGCTACGTAGATTAGGTAGTAGTCAGTGGGAGCGCTCTGTGCTTATAGTACACCCGTGTGTACAACACTCACACGTAGGGCACCAAGCACGAGGCTATCCCACATTAGGCAGTTTAGTTCTGTATCTCCGCCCAATTATCACACACCCGTGCGTTCACCAGAGACGTACGTAGGGTTAAGTGTAGGTCCTAGGCGGTTGTACAATGATATTAGGATGACAGAAAGACATTAATTTAGAAATATTTATTTTCATTAAAATAATTATGGTACTAACGATTGTTTTCTGTAAATCATAAGTGTGTAATAATTGTAAGCTCATTAATGTTATGTAAGTTCATTAGGCATGGACAATAAGTCGGTGGTGAAAGATTAATTAATAAAAAAAATACCTAAACAGACATTCTGTCACTGAAATATACTAGACTTCGGGTCAGAAATGCTATTAGATGCTTTGTCCGCCGGCCAGCCCATCAAAATGTAATTTAGGTACAAATTAATTTCTCGTCTGAAACGCTAAATTTTAGGTAATTAATTTTAGTTTCTGTTACCTATAAGGAGACTGTGTCAAACACGAAGAAAACACCCGGGCGAGTCCATTTTACCGCGCGACGTGAGAAACCGTTTGTCGAGTGCGAGCAAAAGGCGGGAAACAGTGACGCTAGGCGGTGAATACCTACCTATAACCAGGAGATTAAATAACCATCATACATATTGCACCGTTACTTGACTCACTATCACATACTTTTCTTATTTATTTGATGCAATCTCTTTACGTGTTGATTTGGAGTTATTATGAAATTGACATAATTTTCACGGTGATATTAAACCTAAATCTCTTTATCTTATAAATCATCACTTACTGGAGAGTGGCAAGTCGTAACCATATATTTGAAATAGAAAATAATGAAATCATCATGTACATCAATAATATTGATGAACCTAAGCTTGATTCATTCGCTCAATACCAGCAACTGAACTAGTAACACCACAGGCTATAACAAGTCGAGTACAGGACCCTAGCCCATCATTAGCCAGCATCCATCCCTGTCGCACCAATAATTACTTCTCACGCGTAGACAAATCACGAACATGTGGCGCAAATCATAGACGACAGAGGATGACGTGTTGACATTGACATGTACAAATTATTCGGTTTTTGAAAATTTTTAAGTTAAGAATTTTAAAGGCATTCTACACACATCCTGTGTGCGTCAAAAGCAGCAATCCCGCGATTCAATTATTTACGTGAGCCATAGATAAAAGAAGTAATTTAATTTGACATGTGATAGACAGGTGACGCAACCGAATCTGAGGGGATTCTTTAAAATAGGAACCTTCATTAGTTATCCATCCGTCATTTATAAAAACTTACAAGCTATTATTATCATCAAAAGTGTGATGAAAGTGATGACATAGGTCAAATAGGTGAAGAATTACAACTCATTATATCGTAATACTGATATTATCCCTTTGGCATTTGATAAATAGATGATTAATATTCCAACAGTATAAATGCGTGTGTAACAGTAAAATAAACACTTAAAAAACATTTAAAAAATAATGACCTTATAATTTAAGCATGTTTAAAAGTTATATACTAATACGTACTCATATCACGTCCCTTGAAGATGGCATCTCTCGACTGCTTCCAGAAGAGAGAGGTTATGATGGAGACAGCACATTTGAATGAATCCGCGCCCGCGTCAGACCTTAAGGCTAGGTATTCCTGCAGGAGTAGGCATTTAGCGCTGTCACGATCCGAAAACGAAATACTTCGCGCAGACGCAACTCGCATGACCGGCCAACGACGTGAGAATTCTGAGATATTCCACTTTTAGGTTTTTTTGAAGTGAAACTTCTTAAGAATCGTTGTGATTTCCAACCGGATGCAACGGAAAAAACAACAGGTAAGCCAATCTTAAACGCTTACAAGGTTAAGCAACGTTGCCATTCCGCGGAAAAAAACCATTTTAAGGAGGGTAAGACCGCGGGGCAGTCCTAGTAATTACTTAAAATAGTGTTTTTACTTTCCTTGACCCGAATGTACCACATTTATATTTATCACGAAAACTTTGCGCAAATTATTTTTCAACACATCGAGATGAATCTAAGAATATGATATTCCTCTTATAATGTGTCATTTAAATGAGGTTGACCAAGCATCATCTGAAAAAGACCTTTAATGTGCTACCTTTATCAGTCCGACATAAATGTAAACCGCCCGAACAAAATCTTTATGTACAGTTTTTTTTTTTTTTTTTTTTCATCTCATTCCTTTTTCGATTTACTGAAGTTTCACTTCTATCGTGTGTGAATCGCACACACACCTTTTTTTATTGTTATACTGTGGTACAGTTGAGAATATGCAGATCGATCTAAACCCCTAACAATCAACAAAACTAACCAAATCTTTTTCCGTGATGCCAATAATAAAACTAAATGACAACAGTCGTATAGTTTTCATTATCAACAAAATATTACGCTTGTTGTTGGTGTTGATCCGCTCCAGTTGAAGCTCATCTAGTCTGCAAGCAAAAGGTGATAGGACGCTGGTAATCGGAAGACATTACGGATATGAATGACAATGTCTTAGGTCATTTATGCCAAATAAATGTTGGTCAATTGTTGACATGTATACATAATAAAATAATTTAAAATTTATGAAAAACCCCATATTCCAATGCCCTAATATCCTTTAAAAGTATAAATCCAAACTTAAAATTTAAGAAAAACCCCCGATTCCGCGACGGAATTTCCGTCAAGTCTGGCGCTAGCCTTATTCATAGCGCGTTTTATTGTAGAATAAAACATCACGTGAACGTTAATTCATAAGTTACGCTGCGATGTCGTAGATTAGCACCACTTATAACAAATCAGGAAGTTGTTCTTTATTATTCAGTTGATTCTGCGACGGGGCCTATATGCCTACTATTGACCGTTGTATAGTCCGACGGCCCGGTCGATGATAGAGCAAGTTCGCCCATAAACATGTTGTCTCGACCTAAAAGAGTTGTTTGGATTGTAAATACGTTTCCCTTTTTCACAAAACGACAAATGTTTATACATATAAGTATGTACATATTTAAACTTGTTCTTTATCTGAATACTACATCACTAATAACTTCATACTCTTCGTTTTTGGTGGTGTGCGTTGTGGTAGCGTCGTCCAGAGCGCTCATGCTCTTTGTAAGCAAGTCTGCTACTTCTTCTGATACATCTCGTTTATGTAGAAAAAAAACTTTACTTATCAAGCAGTTTGAATAAGTCATTCAAACAGCTTGATTTATTTACAGAAAAATTAACATTAGTGATACTACAAAATGTAGTACGTAAAGATTATTATCACAAGGTTTTTTGATAAGTCCTACTCGTACTTACGTATATTTCATTGCCTTATGTCCTTTCACTCCAGTATTATAAAACCAAAACTTAATACTTAACGATACTTACGAATACCTAAGTAATTGATGCACACTACGAGGAAAAATACATATCTTTTAAGAATTATTGTGCTTTGCCTTCTAACACATAAAGTTTATTTTAATCGTAAGTTCGGCGCCAAGCCAAAGTTATATGGAAAGTCTTGGGAAATCGTTAATTGAAACAAAAGATGATGTCAATGATGGAGCAGTGAGTGTTTGATAATTTATTTGGTGTTTAGATAGATTTATGTGAACTTGTTTGATCAACGAAGAAAAAACTAAGTTTATTTTGTTTCTAGGCATGGAGACCTCAGACAAGTCAGACATTGGGATGAACCTGTGCCATCATTAATGATGGTCAGTTGATTTTTCCGCTATGCTCGCTCTCACTTCTTTCTAGGATGATTATGGTCATTTTTGAGCGTTATAATTTCGTTTCCATATGTGATCCATTGAACAAATGCTTAGGTAACTGTTTCTCGTTATAACAATAAAAAAACATGTAGAATGCCACTAACGACTTGTTCCTCAGATGCTCACACACACACCAATATCATATTATTATTCTTCTTCTTCTTGTTTAATAGGTTTTATTCTTCATGGATCATTGTCAATTTGTCACCTATCAGTCTAGTACTTGTCCTTTAATTGTCATTTAAGACCGCAAATTTGACCTAACACCCATAGTATAAGTTCTGCTTAGTTTGGGGTTAGGTGATGGTGTGTGTTTTCTCCGAAAATATATATGAATAAATCTAAATTTAAAATTTAAGAAAAACCCCCGATTCCCGATAAGTTACTTACATGAAAATATAAAATCTTTGAACTGCAGATGATGATGAAGAACAGAAGTCTTTAGCAGACAACATAAGATATTTTTAATCCATCCGAAGAAAAGTTCGTATTGAATAAAACATTTTAATAGGGGCTAAGCTTAAGAAAATGAAATTCACGTAAATTGTTGCTATCTGTCAATGAGAGATTGGGGACATTGTGTCAAGTCTGTATCTGAAGTAGTTAGGTGGTAATAATTAAAAATCTACGTTATAATAACTTGTCGCAGATAATAACATCAGTTATCTAGTTTTAAAGCGTCGATCAAAAGCGAATTTTCAAAGGCAATATTGAACAGTCTGTTGGCACTCTTTCTTATGCAAATCTGCCTTAACACCGCAAATAACTAGACGTGACCAGTATAAGCTGGCCTCTGTACTTGTATGCTGTCATTCATGGCAATCAATTATTTATAAACGGAGAAAAGTATACAGGTGAAAAAGAATACTTAGTTCCATATGAGAACAGCCACAATATAACACAGGAAAAACTCCTGGATGATACCCCAGATAAACCATCTTCAGAATTACCCACCAACCACCTCTCCATTAATTTCAATGAACAAAAAGCATTAACAGAACCAACACAAGAAACAAGAAAAATGGACATAGATACACCATCTCCAGATATCAACAACAGAATGTAGACACCAACAACACCACCTGGAACTCCAGACTCTGCTTTGGAGACAGTCCTTTTGATGTTACTTTAAACCGGAAAATTTTAGAGGCTTTTTATGAGATCGGTGTGAGTGTTTCTGAATCAAGGATTGAAGTTAATAAACAAATCATATAAACAAATCATATAAATATAAATATTTCCGGACAATCTACACAACAACATCTAGCTGCAGCTGGTGGGGCGCGTGCGACAGCGCGGCGGCGGTGAGCGCGACGGAGCACAGGTTGACGGCGGCCAGCATCTGCGCATGTTGGTTGTAAGTAATGAATTACTATTGCTAGAATCAGAAATGATTCTAGCAATAGTAATTCATTACTTACACCCTTCAGTTTTGGAGAAGATGTGGTAAGGTACTTTAACATAAGAAGTATTATGTTTAAATGAGTTAAAACATTTCGTTCCCGGCTCCTAACTTAACCAGTCAACGCCAAACGTTACAAGTATACAAAATAGAAGAAATAGCTTTTGACATTAAGCTATGTTTCCTCACTAGCCTGATAATAAATGTGTGTTATGGAAGTCAGAAATAAAACAAAGAATAAAATTATTTATTTCCAACAATGAATTAAATATTACAAATAATGCTAAAGAGAATAAATAAATGGTTACAAAATTATCTCTGACTCATCATTTAAGCGGATCTGTAATTTATCAGAACTTGTAACTTGGGGAAAATCGTAGTTCTATGTGGTAAGTTACAGTTATAAGTAGATGTTTAGAAATATTACTCTAGAAAAAGGGTCTTTAGATATATGTATTACTTTTAGATTTTTTTAATACGCCATAATCTAGAAAAAAAATGTTGATTGTGTATTTTTAAAGGCCTTGCATTTTTGCTGTCTATATATTACATAATTACATATCTTTGGCCGGAATTAATTGTCACAATTATTTTTAATATCTTTCAAGCAACGATTAAAAATATATAATATATAAAGAATTATTTATTTATATTATATGACGGTGCACAAATATATTATATTTTTGCACCGTCTATTCTGTTACATATTTATGGCAATGTGCTCTTTTCATGTCAAAACAAAAACCAAAGAACATTTTTGTTGTCATTGTTTGTTTATTCGCATATCTATAAAATTTGTCAAAAATCGGTAAAGCCGTTTTGGAGGAGTACGGTAACTAACATTGTGACATGGACATTTTATATATAAGGTATTGTTAAGGATTAATACCGAGAGGTACAAATATAGAGCCTTTCAAGTAGTGGTATTTTAATTATTTCTTTTAATATAAAAAAATCGCTTATTATCACAAAACTATAAAAGTTAGAGATAATGATGTTACGACGTTTTTTGTAGATAATGATAAGTTCTACAAAATTGTAATACATCACTTTGTTATATATTCAATAGTTTTCGCAGCATTCGCGATTAAAGAAAGTTTTTAGGTTTTTTTTTCAGATTTATAAACTCTTTAAAGAGCATTATAAAATAATTATGTTTTATATATTACTAGCTGACCCCAGCAAACGTTGTTTTGCAAAATGAAAAATAGATAGTAGCTGATTCTCAGACCTACTGAATATGCATATATAATTTCATAATAATCGGTTAAGCCTAACTAACATGTGACATGGAAATTTTATATATAAGATACCTAAGGAATAGGTACAAACAAACTAAGAAACCTTCTCCTTTAAAGTTGGTTAAAAACCATGATGATTAAAAAAGTAATCTCATCAAAATCTTTAATAACCTTTACAAAGTCTACCATAGCAACATCTTTGTGTTCACCTTAAAACAACTCGAGTGGACTATTAACAGTATATAAAGACCGATGCGTATACATAATAATTCTTGTTGAAACTATAAAAATAATAATAAACGAATTGGAATTCAATTTATCTATAAATTGATCTCGAGTCATGAGATGTAAATTATCGTACCTATGCGATAAACAAAATTTCGTAATACAAGTTTAGTTCACGCGAACACCGTAGGTTTACAATGATCGCCTTACATATCTATTCTGCTATGACGAATACATAGTCTTAAATAATTATTATGTAGGTACATACGTACCTTATTATTTAGATTTCTGTCATTAAATTAACCTCAATAACAATTAAACAATAAAATATCCTTTTTAATTACGTGTATTCTCGTCAACATTTAAATGAATTCGACTACACGTATGATTATTTTAAATGTAATATTATCCCATTACTATGCTTATAAGGAAGACAATTATTTATGCATGCACTTCAGAAAAACCTCAACTCTCATTAACAGAAACTACGGGATCATTAAAATCTCGGAACCAAGTGGCAATCTCCAGGTGACCTTTCGAAAGGTCAGGGTCGAGGGGTGACCTTGGGGCACTGCAGCATCCCTCACCCACCCCTACTTCCATTCCTACCGATGAAAGAAATATTATAAAATACAGTGAACCCACTCGATAAACCCATAATTTTCCTTGACATTATCACAACCCAAGTCATTTACCCGTATCCTATTTTACTCACAACGATAGATAGTTTCTTATAGGTAAACAAAGCAGTGTCTTTAAAGTCAATGTCAACGATCGTCTTGTCAGTAAAAAAATACAATCAGGAATAATACTAAACTTGTGAAGCATCTTTTTTTTAAATTGGCGTTCAACAGATAGTTTCTGAGATATGAATCAAACAAAATCTTCAGCATTATATTGATTTAAAGTCAAAGTCAAAAGTCAAAGACAAAACGTTTATTTCCTTAGAAGCACATAGCCTACATGGACAGGTCAACTTAAAATTAATAAAACTAAATTGCTTAAATAACAAATATCAAGGAAATAACATTGTCGGTAATTAAAGAAAACCGTAAAAAAAATACTGCAAATATCAATAATACAACACGTAACATTCTAGATATAAAAGAGTCATAAAACTATAAGGTACCTAAGTAAATAAAATACTGCATAAAAATACAAAAACATATACCTAACCTAAAATAGACTTCTTATTATGTACTAGTTTTAATAATAATAAACCAATTCCAACTTTTAATAAAAAAAACATTATTATTTACAGTTACCCTTTATAAAAATACCAAAATTATGCAGAGAGAATTCTAGACGGCGCTCTATGTGTCATGTGTGCGTTCGATTCCCGTCGAGGGGTCAAGTGTTTGTATGTTCTGCAAGCACTTTCTCCTTTGTCTGGGTGTTTAATATGTATAATAAGAAAATTTATCTATATTATGTCTATTATTATGAAGTATATCAGACGTCTAGTACCCGTGCCACATTTGGGGTATCGTTGAATATTTAAAAATCATTTTCCGGTTGATCGTTAAGGATATATATCAAATTAATCTAAATATAAAATTTAAGAAATACCACCGATTCCAATGCCTTAATTTCCTTAAATGTAAAACAACATAATATTATGTAATGTCTTTAACTTATTCAATCTGAGTATTTAAATATCCTTGACCAGTGACCATGTCATCTTGGCTGAAATAGAAAGAAGAAAGAAAGAAATGTTTATTTGTCACAAAAATCAAAAACCATGAATACCTAAAAGTTAACAAAAACCGGGTCTCAAATAAAAGCGCATCACGTGCACATTACAAAATAGTATGACTTTTTACTTTTAGGGGAACTAAAGTTCTGGAATTAGGGTTTTTTTTTTAATTTTAACCGTGGTATGACTGTCCATTCAGCAATTTATGCCATTCAAAGTAATAATGACCAATTGGTATAATTTACATAAAACTACGTGAAGACGTGGAGCGCTGCGATTGATCCTTGCAGAAGAGAACTTATGTGATTCGTGAAGCGTGTTGGCGCGAACAGACTATTTGAGTTTTCCAAAATTTCGACGCTGTTGCATGCGCCACGAAAACAACATGTTATCTGTTTTAAGTCATTATATTGTTAAAGACCATCAAAATCTTTTCTTTTATCTCACCTGATAAAAGTCTCTCTTAAATGTTATACTCAGATGCTACTATCGCCTACCAGCTAAATTGGCAGTTGCGTTGGCTCTCATCCATCCATCATACCACGAATATTACATCATCATTCCTATTACACGTAATATTACCACATCACGTGGGGTCGGCACAACATGTTTTTTCCTTCCATTTTCCTCTGTCACTAAATGCACATAACTTGAACATTTCATAACTGCGGCATTCTTTTTGTTATGAGTTTAATCAAATCAAATTATCTCTAGCGTATTTTGAATATAATTTGGTTATCAGGAACTACTGGTCCGAATTCAAACGTTAGTTTTTCAGCTTATAAGCTTAGCGCACATAAATTTCTTATAATATGACTGATCAAGATCTATCTATATTGATTTAGGGTTGCGTTCACACCTGGGTGAATAAAGGCTACTAAAAGTATACTTAATGCACCTGGGTGAATTAACTCAGGTGGGAAAAGCCTGATATAAAATTTACTCATCCACTAATAGTTATTAAAATAATTTAGTTTCTAATTATAATATTGAATTACTTTACAGTATTTAACATTTATATTTTATGTGTATGATAGTCTGTAAGGTGTCTGTGTTAAGTGGTATGAAATAAAATAAGAAGAAGATGGACAACAATTAAGATGATGACATTTCCCCTACTAAGAGCTGTAAGGAGAAGGAGAGGCTGTAAGGCTAATGAAATACTAAAGCCTGAACAATTTGGTTTTAGAAAGAACAGCACCACAACACTTGCCTGCTTCAATTTAATCAAGCTTGTTACGGAGGCTTTGAATGACAAAGTCCCTGTAGTGGCGCTGCTCTTAGACATGTCAAAGGCGTTTGATTTTGTTGACCATAGAACGCTTCTTTTTAAATTAGGTGAATATGGTATAAGGGGGAAAAGCGAATGTTTAATGGCAAAAAAAAACATTTTCTAAACGTTTACGTTGAAAAACACCATGTTTGTATGTCTAATAGATAGATTATGTAAATAATCGCACCCCAGGTATGTTTTGTTAAAGATAATAATAGACAAACCTTAGTTTAATTAATATTTAAAATTCTCGTGTCACAGTTTTCGTTGCCATACTCCTCCGAAACAGCTAGACCGATTCTCATGAAATTTTGTGAGCATATTGAGTAGGTTTGAGAAGGTGCTGGGGTCAGCTAGTGATTTATATTTTTATGTGTGTTAGTCTGTAAGGTATAATGTTTATATGAGAACACTGGATCACAAGTAATCAGTCAATACCATATTACAGGAATTATTCATGTGCTAGTAGTTTTAAAAGAAGTACTGCTATTAGAGGGGGAATTGTTATTCTGGTTAAAAACATTCTTAAATTTAAAGAACGTAAGATATTGCTAAGAAAGATTCCGGCAACTTATTATAAATAACAATACACATATTAAACACATTTTTTTTATAAATAGATTTATTACATTGTGGATCATATAACAGATTATCAAATTTGGCTCTTTTCTGTCGGGTTCATCTTATAAAATGTATTTACTTCTCGCAAATGGAGTACCCAGTCATAAATCATTAAGAACAGCTTTATGTACAGGCACGCAGTAAGGTAAGCTACCAAATTAGCAAAACTGTAGTGCTGTCTACACGTGATGCACATGCACGCATACGTGACATGAGATAGACATCGCAATTACCCCGGGCGCGTGTGGCATGCGGGTACCAAAGTAAGAATGTTGCTTTTTTCTCCCGTTAGCGCCGGCAGAATCCGGTAGGGGAAACAAATCAGAAGCTGAGCCACAAAACTCAATAATATAGTTAACCTGTGTATTACCAACCAAGCATACCAATTATTGTAAAGCATCACAAAAAGGGGCGATTAACATAAGCCCCCTATGCTATGTGTTCTATACCTTAATATTATTACGGTTAACAAAAGATTTTGCAAATCTGTTGGTGTTAAACTATCTTCTCGCTCTGTGTAACGTTTATCTTCTGTTCGTGTTAATTGGTTACAGTAACTTTCATTGTGCTGTGCCTTCCGCTCCTTCTTATAAAACTATCAACAGCCTCAATTAGTTAATTAATCTTTTTTCCGCGTTAAAATAGCATTTATAAACGAGGAGTAAGCCAATGGGATCTGCCTACCCTATGTTGCTTTAGGGTTGCTACAGAATTTGTTTATTTAAATCGACTCAGAGTAGAATCGTATATAAACAGCCATGCTTTCTCTATTCACGTCCTTAAGACTTATATTCTAAACACACTTTGAAATAAAACTAATAGACGTAAGGTGTCCTTCAGTTATTTGCAGATAACTTATAAAGCAGACTGTATATCTGGTGACTTCTTCACTAGGCTAAGCCTGTATCAGAACCTTCCAACCGATATTACTCTCAAACACAAAATGAACTGTCTATTTTCGATTAATTTTCGCCGTTCCTCTCGAACTTGGACATTTTTTATCATTTCCCTAAGAAGATTCAGTAATTTCTATCCGTGCTTTATAAATGAAATGAATTTGAATAACCATTTTGTCGGCTATTGTAAATTTTGTTTATTGATAATAACAACAACACCTTCTTAATATTCTCGTTTGTTAATGCGTTAAAAGAGTGTTTCAACATAAACTTACTTTAAAATAAAGTAATAAAAATCAGCGAATACTGCTAATAATTTCTAAATATAGTCGCTGCATGCTGCATAAAATCTCATTAAAATTCACCCAACCACGTGATTAAATACCTGACGCCATCCATAGAGAAGTAACTTTATTTAATTTGATGAAACAAATTAGTAGGATTCCATCACTAAGAAAATTTCCCCGATATTAGTAATGTGAATATCTTATATATAAAATTCTCGTGTCACGGTATTTGTAATCTTACTCCTCCAAAATAGCTCGACTCATTTTCGTCATCTCAAGCATGCATATCGGCCAGGGTGGAGAATCGGACAATATCTATTTTACATCCCGCTAACATTACGGCGACAAAGTTACGACAATTTCCTGAAAGATTTTTCGATTACTACAGAATGTCGATAGCATCATTTGATGAATTACTAAGTTTGCTGAAGAATAAACTCCAAAAAGAAGACACACATATGAGAAAAGCCATTTCTGCTGAAGAAAGACTCACAATAACTTTAAGGTAAGATTATTTATGTAGGTAGGTACATATTTTAAAATCATAATAAAGTAGTTAAGTCAGATAATTTTATTCAAAAAGTACAGTACTCATTTGAAAGTCAAATAACTACTGATTTGTTGTTTACATTCGTCATAAATTAAGTTTTCGTCTGTTTCTGAAGTGGACGCAGACGTCGCGCGCACAAGCGATAAAGATTTATTATTGTTGTTATCGATATTGTGCAATACTGTTACAAGGTTTATTGTTATTTTTTTTATTTGAGACAGAACGTTATGATCGCAGCATTTGTTTTGTATAATACGTGTGCATTTACAAAAAAAAAATATCTATGTAGTATATCAGTCACCTAACACCCATAGGTACAAGCTCTGCTTAGTTTGGGGTTAGGTGATGCTGTGTGAGTAGTCCGGAAATATTTATTTATTTATTAAAGTTAAATATATGTCGGAACAGGAGGCCTCTCTGGGTCAGGCGTCGTAGGTTTTTAGGGCAATGAGCTAAATCACAACACCAGGTATAACAGGTTTCAATTTAATTTTCTTGCTACACAAATTAACACGAAATAATATCACTGATAGATAAACTAGACTACCCTGATCAATTCTAGATTTGATTATAATCGAAATCAAATAGGATTACACCGAATTTTAGTGATTCGCCGTGGACTTGGTGCGCAAGCGACCATTCCGTTCTGACAAGTTTTAACAAGTGCCAAAACCAACATGGCCGCCCCGCCACCACAGATACGGAGCTTCACTAGAGCAAACCGGATATCGGTCTCGCTCTTATTCGGTTATCCGGCGCTATTGGCGCGCGCCGTCACGGCCATACTGACTATCGACCGTCCTCGGGCGCATTTCAGCAATTGGTCCCGAAACAAGACAACAACCATGACCTAGATATCCGCTCGTCCAACCTGACAAGCCTAAAGGTTCCTAGATCTCATCTCACTTAATGTTTCGACTATTACTCGTGACTGAATGAGTGTGTCCTTTCGACCAGCAATAACTTAATGAAAAGCAGAGCATGGACCGGACGACATTATCCTTTCAACAGCTCAATGCACACAAAATTATGTGGACCGGACGAGTGTGTCCCTTCGACCAGCGATAACTTAGTTAAAAGTATGGCATGGACCGGACGACACTGTCCCTTCGACCACCCACGAGAATCAATGCACACAAAATTATGTGGACCGGACGAGTGTGTCCCTTCGACCAGCCATAACTTAGTTAAAAGTATGGCATGGACCGGACGGCACTGTCCCTTCGACCACTCACGAGAATGAAGACGTGCATCCCTTCAACCAAATACTCTTTGGCCCGGACGACACTCTCCATCAACCATTTCACTCAACAAGTTTGGACCAGACGAGTGCATCGTTGACCAGACTTTGGTTACAACAGCACTGTCCTTTCGACCAACTTCACAATCATCACACACAAAGTATAGGTATTACACAAATCAAAATGATCATACCTAAGACTCCTTATTCAGTATATAGTAAATTCGACTTCACACTGTACTTCAATCGTCTCAGGATCAGAGTATACACTATCAGTATCCTAACCCGTCGTTAGTGTATCAGAGCGGCTTACAGAAATGGTATCAGAGCACGCGCAGTTTCTAGATAATCTATCATAACTACTGTCTACTTGAAGGCTATCACTACCATCTACATCTATCGGCGCCGTCACGGTCTCCCCTTCACTCATTAGACTAGTTGAAACTTCCAGTAAACCTTCGTGCCCAGCAGGCACTGTGCGCAAGCCCTCACGTGCGTATTTGTAGGAGCGCGAAGAATTATTTAAGCCCTTTAGCTACTAGCTGTCGTTTTCAAGAACAGCGGTTATAATAAACGGTCCCTTAAATTTTCTATCCAGTTAAGTTTAACTATGCTCGCTATTTTTAATAAACACGAAATCCCCTTCAGAAAACGGACTCACGATTGAACGTCTGCGATTAAAGCGTTCTTTTTCAAATGCTGCAGCCCGTTTAATATTATTTAAGGCGTCTTCCCTAATATCATCGAGTTCTAATCGAGCTGGTAAGTTTTGTGATACAGGGTCCAAGCTAGATATGCCTAATGATTGAGCTCGAATCCTAAACATCAATTCCGTGGGTGTGTGTTTAGTAACAGCTGACCCGGTGCCGCTAATTGCAAGCTTCGTCACGCCAGTTTTATTACCATAATTTTCTATTACCGTAAGCAAGCTGTACCAATAAAATGGAGCCCAATTTTATGCCTAGCACAGAAGTCTTTGAATTCGGAGCTAACGTAACACCTCCCTTGATCTACTATAATTCGTTTAGGCGCTCCGAAAAGGGGAACAGCCTTTTGCAATGCTTTAATTGTACTTTCTGCATCAATAGACATAGTATGTTCTAGCAACACGTACTTGGTAAAGCCGTCAATTATTACCGAGCAGTATTTATTCCTTTCGGTCGCTCTTCCCGCTCAACTGTCCCGTAAAGTCAATGTGAATAGTGTGCCAGGGCACGGAAACCTTGGGTATCGGATGTAATTGAACAGGTTGAGCACCATCTGGGCCTTTTGATGACTTGCAAACTATACAAGAATCGATAAACTTACGTACGCATTTCGACATTTGCGGGAACCAATACTGCTCTTTAATTTGTCGAGAGTTTTTTTTCATTGCCTAAATACTGTATCTCACTGTGAACGTGATTTATTAATGTCCAAATCAATGAACGCGGTACTACTGGCAACCATGACACTACTTTATTTCGAACAACTTTTCTATAGAGAATACCATCACACACATCATAAGTCATAAGTACACACACACACACACATACAGTATATAGTCACATCATAAGTATGCGCTACATTTTCGGGTAATTCATCGTCGTTGAATTTTGTGGTCAAATCCCTTCAATATCACGCTTTTGTTCAACCGATAACCAACCTTGATGTAACTCGACAAACTGAACAATTTTAGCCTCTGCAGTGACCGGTTTTGGAGCGTCCGCTTGGGGTTGCAGATTTCGAGAGAAACAATCAGCGCGCTCCACTCCGCGACCCTCACGGCAAATTATGTCAAAGTCGCAGGCCTGTAAAAACGCCCACCGCAGGCGCACTCGAGCAGTTAAACCGACCCTAGACCTCGACGCTCTAAGCGAATTGCAGTCAGTATATGAAACCGTCGTCCGTACAGACAATACCTGAAGTGTTCAACCGCAAGTACGAAAGCAAGTGCCCCCAACCCACAAGAGTGATACCGAGATTCTACTTCGGTCGTACGTCGGCCGAAGTACTCCACGACATGAGGGAGACCCCCCTCTTCCGCACAAGGACCGCGCCATAACTCTCTGAATTGTCCCTCCCTATCACCAGGAGTATAGGGCCTGCAAAAGGAGAGGAACCTTCTCGAATGACCCCAGATTCTAGGAGCTAGTCAATAAGGACAACGCTGAACAACTTTGTGTTGATTAAGTCTGTCTTAAGCTCCCCCGTTTTGACTCGATTTGTAGGTATACCTTCGATAAAGTGATCGGCGTATTTATTCAACAGTGTCACAAGTGCCTCTTTTTCCTTCCCCTGCAAATCTGTATCTACATCTGTAAATTGTTTTCCCGCAGCCAAGTCACAAAAATGTGAAGTTTGTTTATAATTGAATGACAAGGTATCATTATCAAGGTTAACACTAATGCCTTTCTCCAAAATGTCCCTACCAATAATAGCAGGCACAGCAATGCTGCTATCAGGCACAATGTGAAAAAGCAATATCGTTGTTATTTGATCAATCGCCACCTCACTAAGGATCTGAGACGTGCACTCAATATTATTTTTAGGAGCTGACTGCCAACCTTCAGTAATGAAGTGGCACCTAAAGAAGAAGACTCAATATTATCCCCACCTATACCGCTAAGACAAACTAGATCATTGCACACAGCACCCGAAAAAAAACTGACAGTAACTGATCAAGATGATCCGCTATCAAATAAAAAAAAGGAACGCGCTCACCGGATGCTCCCACTGCCCCGCCCGAAGGTCGATGTTCACACAGACTGACGACTCCGACCGCGGCCCCATCACCGCTCTTTCCGTCCGGACACGCAGGAGCTATGTGGCCAGGCCTTCAACATGTGTAGCAAGACACTGATGGTGACCCCTCCAGAAGTCGAGTTGATCCTGAAGATTGCTGCAGCCTGCTAGAAGGAGCAGCGTCATCCCGTTGTCGTTTTCGGCAGTCGGCCCGTGACCCGCAAGGCCACAATAGTTGTCATCATTAAATCTTTCATTCGAAATACGAGAGCGTTTAATTTCCGGTTCTTGTTTATCACTGCCGTCAAACCGTCGCTTTAGAGATATTCCACCAAGTGTTCTAAAGAGTTGAGCCCTGGTTGTGATTGTATGAGCATTCAACTCTCGGCGCATAGCACTGATATTACGAGCCCCGTTATAATCTCTTCGATCATTTCTAATTTGGGTATGCGCTCAGTAAAATTCCACAAACGCATAGCGGCTTCGGATGCTGACTCCTTAAATCCAATTTCAAAACCCAATATATCATCAAAATAATCCTGATACAGTTTGGGTTTGGAAAACCTTGCGATTAAAGTTTGTTTAACCACATCCCAAGTCAGTTCGTTCAAATTCAGCCTAGTAAGGCACGCGGCGGCACGTCCTTTTAATGCACTTGTAAGCGCGACAAGCAAATCCACACCTTCTAGCCGTTTTCCTTTTATAATCAGATCAGACACGTTACACTAGCCGTCTATGTCGGCATCCAAGTCATCAGGATTGAATTCCAATAGCTTCGTCGGAGTATTACTCACGGTTGCATTCTGCGGCATCGATAGCACACGAGACAATAACGTTTCCATGTTGCTAAGTAATTTTGTGGCAGAGGATTCATCCATTTGTTGTTGATATCGCTCATTTGGTTGCCCCATACATCCCACTTCTGATGTCGGAACAGGAGGCCTCTCTGGGTCAGGCGTCGTAGGTTTTTAGGGCAATGAGCTAAATCACAACACCAGATATAACAGGTTTCAATTTAATTTTCTTGCTACACATTAACACGAAATAATATCACTGATAGATAAACTAGACTACCCTGATCAATTCTAGATTTGATTATAATCGAAATCAAATAGGATTACACCGAATTTTAGTGATTCGCCGTGGACTTGGTGCGCAAGCGACCATTCCGTTCTGACAAGTTTTAACAAGTGCCAAAACCAACATGGCCGCCCCGCCACCACAGATACGGAGCTTCACTAGAGCAAACCGGATATCGGTCTCGCTCTTATTCGGTTATCCGGCGCTATTGGCGCGCGCCGTCATATATTTCGACGAATAAAGGCTATCTGACTGTTTATCTGACAATTGAAAAATCGGCCCTTATTTTTAAAAATTAACCTTCTAATTTATTAAATTTATTATTATTATTTGACTTTTTTACATTTGACATTTAAAATTATTATTAATGTTTTTAGACATTTTAAATTGTTATTAAGTAACTTTTTAGAAAAAAATATCTTATTAATTTTAATTAACGATTTAAATGACATTTATAAAAATTAACAATGATAATGTTCACATGCCATAACAAGGCAAGATATTATGTTGTTCTTCATTTACCTATTGTAGTTTACGAAAGTTTTGTACGAGCCAAGTAAATTAAAATATTGTGCTAAGGATAAGATAGAAATACTTATTAATTAATTAATTTAAGACATCTACTACTATCACCAGGTAACAAATGAAGTAAGGATTTAAATTCCCAAGGATTAGGCGACATCATATACGCAACGGATAGCCTTGATAATAATCATAGGTGTTCATCATTATTTAGACGCTAGCTGGAAAGTTTACAGTGAGTGCTTAGATATTTATAAACATATTTTTTTAATTCGGTTTTTTTTTTTTGACATTTCACACAACAACATCTAGCCCACTTTATTCGTTCCTTAAATTCCATACAAAAGGCGAGCTTTATGCTATGGCATTATCTACTAGAAAATTTAAGTACAGTATGTGGAAATATTTTTTGGTAGCTTTCTGCCTGTCGAGAACAGTCCGTGTTTTAAGGATTTTTGTACGTAATAACTGCACTCAGGAGGTTTTGGAGGTTTTCGACTAAAAATAAGTAAAATAAGTCAATGGTTATAAATATTGGGCAAGTCAACTGACAAATGTCATTGACTGATGCACCAAAATTTATCTAAATTTTAGGCGTTGACTTATTTATGCGGAGATGGCCGCTATATCCGCTTTTATTTTATTTTATTTTTTATTATATTATAAATAAAAAACAAACCAAGACAACTTTTGCTGCGCGCCAGTATGACTCACGTTCTGTTAATATTTATAATAAATTAAATAAAATGTTAAACATTTACTCCATGAATACCTACAAGTGCAAATGTAGCTTAATAACATATCTAACCCCATTAAGCTACGACGAAACAGAGAATATTCTAGTTTCAAATAGCTAATGTCTGCATTTATACCTTTCATCTAACATATACTCTCACACACACACACACACACACACACACACAACCATGAACCCACATACCCCGCACACACACAACCCACATGCACGAACACACACACAAAACTCACACACACACACACACAAACACACACACACACACATACTCACATACACATTCACTCATACTGATAAATTTTAATTCCATATTAAACATTTCACATCGAAGCACAAACACTCAAAGTTTAAAATTCTGTACATTCTTATAACTTGTACCATACACCATAGCAGCCATTGTTTTGAACTAACGCTTTACGTATGAACATTATCTTGACGTGGCTACCTTCAATTAGGAAAAATGTATTTATAAATATTTAGGTTACTGTTTTGTTTCGTTTGTTGATATTTAACACAAAATGTTTTCGTGGTGCTTTATAATTAAGTGAACATAATTGTTAGTTATGGAAGAGGGTGCCTTCTAATACAAGTATTTCCATACTTAACAGAAGGTCTCCAATATTGTTGTGCAAAATTGTAAACACTGTTAATGAAAATAAACATTTTTGTATTTGTATTTTATTTGACACCATATAATTTACTAGCATAGTCAAAGTCAAAGTCAAAGTCAAAGTCAAAACGTTTATTTCCTTAGAAGCCTATGCTTACATGGACAGGTCAACTTAAATCTAATTTAAATAAAAACTAAGAATAATCAAGGAAATAACATAGTCTTGACAGTTCGCTTCAATTTTTTACACTGAGTTGAGAAGCGAATAGAACAACTCAGCTTCCATCTCTTATGTTGTTATTATAACAATATTGGTGTACAACATGGTTACTTATACATTTAACATTTACAAATAAATGCTAGTCAAACATGCACATAACAGAAAAAAAAACTAAATTTAGCTATTTTGTCCATCCTAGTGGAACCGAGCTACATCTGACCAAGCATTATCGTCTTTGATATAGTCCTCTGTAGAATAATAGGCTTTTTTCAAAAGACATTTTTTAATTAAAAACTTAAACTTTCGAATGGGTAGGTCAGTTATAAACTGCGGAAGTTTATTATAAAAACGGACACAATTGCCCATAAAAGATTTCCCCACCTTACGTAATCTAAATGAAGGGATATGTAGTTTATTCTTATTTCTAGTATTAACATTATGGAAATCACTCTTTTTTAGAAAATCTTGCTTATTTTTGTGTGTGTACAGCAAATTCTCATAAATATATTGTGAAGCAACAGTCATAATATTTATTTCCTTAAATTTATCTCGTAAGGAGTCGCGTGGTTTCATTTTATAGATTGAACGCACCGCTCTTTTCTGAAGAACAAAGATAGTTTGGATATCAGCTGCCGTTCCCCATAGCAAGATACCGTATGACATGACACTATGGAAGTAACTAAAATAAAAAAAGGTGTGTGTGCGATTCACACACGATAGAAGTGAAACTTCAGTAAATCGACGAAAGAATAAGAAGAATAAAAAAAAAGTGTGTGTGTGTCAGCTATGACGCACGATTGGAGTCTACTACTTACGAACTATAATAATTCAATATATATCATAATTATTATGATATATATCGAATAGAAAAAAAGGGTAAATGAACGCATCTGCTAAAATGATAAGAGAAACAAACATTATATCTGTATTTATTCGGATTATTTATATTACTTCAATAAAGCGTATTACATAAAGTATGTTACAAAATAATATAAATAAAATACAGCAATAGCTAATAATTAAATAATAATTAAATAAAGCATTGTATTTGTGTCTCTTACCATTTCCGTTTCATCTTTTTGCATCCGGTTTGAAATCACTACGATTCTATAGAAGTTTCACTTCAACAAGTCTCGCGGTGGCCTCATCAGTAATATGCCGCATAGTCCGAACTGCATAAGCTGCTGAACTAAGTCGACTCGCAAGAGCATTAATTTGAGGTTTCCATTGAAGTTTTGAATCAATATGTAGCCCTAGAAACACTGTTGAGTCAACAAGATCAAGCTTTTCATTATCTAATATTATTTTTATAGGACGTTCTCTGACAGTTGGTAATTTAAAATTAATACATTTAGTTTTTTTCGCCTTTAATAGCAGATTATTAACAGTAAACCAATTCAGTACGCGAGACAAAGAATTATTTACGTCGTCATAGTTATCTTTATTTCTATCTACCTTAAAAATTAGAGAGGTGTCATCCGCAAATAAAACTATGTCACAAAGGTCCTTGGCATAAAAAGGAAGATCATTTACATATACTAAAAATAAGAACGGTCCTAGAATCGATCCTTGCGGCACGCCTAATTCTATTTTTGAGCCCGTGGATCTTTCAGTTCCAACTTGTACTATTTGAATTCTATTTGTCAGATATGACTGGAGAAGGTCTAATGCTTTACTGCAAATACCGTAATGTTTTAATTTATTTAATAACGTAACGTGACTTACACAGTCAAAAGCCTTGGAGAGATCACAAAATACACCGATAGCGTTTTGTGATTTATCCCAGGCCCCTAAGACGTGTTTTAGTAGTAATGCACCTGCATCATTAGTGGATCTACCTTTGGTGAAGCCAAACTGATTATTATGTAATAATTTGTTAAAATTAAAATGTTCAGTAAGTTGATTTAAGATAATTTTTTCAAATATTTTACTCATGACAGGAAGCACTGATATAGGCCTATAATTGGCAGGGTCATTATGACTGCCAGATTTAAAAAGAGGGACAAGCTTACCATGTTTCATGAGATCAGGAAATAAACCCACCTCAATACACTTATTGAAAATATGAGCTAGATAAGGTGCAATTTCGTTAATGATGTTACCCAGCATTTTTGTTGATATGTTCCAAAGGTCCTCAGTATTTTTTATGTTAAGGGACTTGTATGTTTTTACAATATCGTCAGTGTCAACGTAACTGAAATCGAAACCATCTACACATTTATCAACAGATGATTCTAATAAATCTACAGCCTTTTCGGCGGAGGAGTTTAATGAATGGGTTACAGTTTTAGAAATGTTACAAAAAAACTTATCGAAGGCATTCGCTACCTCTTTATTTTTAGTTAGAACGGTGTCATTGATTTTTAATATAATATCTTTTTTTTGTGGCTTTGACCTTCCAGTCTCATTATTTATAATATTCCAGGTAGCTTTAGGTTTATTAGTAGAACACGTTATTTTGTTTCTAAGAAAGAGAGATTTAGCGGTATTGCATACTTGTTTAAACAGCTTCGAATATGTATTTACGTAGGAAAGAAAAGAGTCGTTATGTAACATCGATCCCCTGTCAGAATAGAGTTCGTATAGTTTATTCCTGCTTTTAAAAATGCCTGGCGTAGCCCAGTCAGTGAAACTAACTTTTTCTCTAACCTTACAAAATTTAATCTTAAATATTTCATCGTGTGCCCTTGCAATTATTTCGGAAAGCGAAGTAAATAGATCATTAGGGTCATCAATATAAGGTAATGAGACAAGATTATATGCTATTTTACTTTGGAAAATAGAGATGCGCTCCTTTGTTATAGGCCTGTAACTAAATTCCACTAACTTATTTATAGAATTGGTATAGGGGAACTTAACACTTTGTCCATAATGATCTGAATTCAAATGTTGTATTTAAGGATGAGTCGTCGACTTCTTTTCAGTCGACGAAACGAGACCAGTTTATCGTTCACGATAAACTGTTTATAAAACAGTCTAATTTTCGACTGGTTTATTGCCTTTATTCGTTTAGGACATGAACGATCGTTGAACGGTGAACGTCGATTCACTGATTGGTTGGTAAACGACGACTAGATTAAACTGTTTATATTATATAAGATATATCTGTGTAGGTATCTGTGTGAGTGCCTGTGGCGTGACAAAAGGTCCGATTTTGATGTGTTTTTTTTCTTATGATTTAGTTTTGTTGATTTAGTTCGAATAAAATGAACTTCCCTTCATACTTTTTCCAGGCATAGGACTGGCAGGCTTCATAATAAAGTTATTTTAAATAAGAAATTTTTTAGTAGGTACAAAATAATAATGTAAGCAAACAAAATTCAAAAACCTGCTTTCCTACTAACAATAATACATTGTCATGCATTGCAATAGAGTTTATTTTTACACAACACCTTGACGCCGCACCCGCGCACCGCTATTAAAACTCTGTAGAAGTTGAGCGCATGGCGAAAGAGAGATAGCCATATTAGCGTAACGTGCAAGTGTGAAGAGAACGGAATGCTTGATAGACAATGGCAACAGTTGAACAGTTTCGTTCAGCAACGCTCGACCAATGGACTGGACGAGTAAACTAGTTTATCGGTGGACTGTAAACCGGTTTATCAGTCGACGGCAAATAAACAGTCTAAATAAACTGTTCGTTCATTCAACGACTATCCCTAGTTGTATTACTGATTTACTAATTGGAGATTTATTACTGAAAATATTATCTATACAAGTGGCGGTAGTAGAAGTTACTCTAGTTGGTTCATTAAAAATGTTATGCATACTAAAACATTTGAATAAGTTAAGTAGTCTATCAGCTAGAGGATAAGACATTATCACACACAAAATACTGTACCTGTAAAAAACATATTAACATGTTCTACATGTAATAAATTTGGAATCATAGTGGGTTTATATATAAAAATTATACCTACCTTATATTTAAAAGGCTTTTGTCCCTGCGGCTTTTTCCTTTATATTTAAGTAAGATTTTCCACGGCTTTACTAGAGTTTTTAAGCCTGAAAGCTATATTAATTTTAATATTTATTAGGGACCTCCAGGTAGAGATGACGATCTTGACGTAGAAGAAGAGCTGACGAGACGCGGCCGCGGCAGCCATATGCCTCGAATCATGTTCAGTGGTGGTACATACATATCAGGTAAATTCGTTAAGAGTCTGTTTCATCACTGTCTGAAGCCACTTTTGAACCTGTAAGTACAACTTGATAAATTGAGTAAATAATTTAAGTGTTTGAAAGTAATTAAACAGACTCTTAGTGTAAATACCTAGAATTATTTATTATTAGTATGCTTACGAATTGTAAATCGTTTCTGGCTTCCACTGAAACATAATTATTAAGGTTAAGTTATAGGTTACAATACAATACACTTTATTGAACACCAACTTACAAAACAAATTCTACGAGTGTAGTCCGATACACCGCGTTCACCTAATAGTATAATACTAATATGTGTTCACTAATCTTTCAGGTTGTCCACGAGGAAAGATAACTTCGGAAACGTGACTCAATTCTTTTACACGAACCAGGACAAGCCTCACGAGGTCAGTCACATATACTCGCCGAGGGAGAACAGATTCATGACGCTGGTCTACGACGACAGAGGGCATCTTATCTACACGCAGGTACGTCCTCTCGACTGCGCGATCGCCGCACGACGTATTACCGTCAGGGGCAAAACTCAACGTCGTATCGCATTCGCAGGTGGCGCGGCACAAGTACTACATCGCGACCGACCAGTGCGGCACGCCGGTCATGGTGTTCAACCAGTACGGCGAGGGCATCCGCGAGATCATGCGCTCGCCGTACGGACACATCGTGTACGACTCCAACCCCTACCTGTACCTGCCCGTGGACTACTGCGGCGGGCTGCTGGACCAGGTCACCTCGCTCGTGCACATGCCGCGCGGCGCCGTGTACGACCCGCTCATCGGCCAGTGGATGGCGCCGCAGTGGGAGGGGCTGGCGGCGCGCCTGGCGGACCCCGCGCGCCTGCACCTCTACCGCTTCAACGGGAACGACCCCATCAACGTCGTGCCGCACGAGAGGAAGCCCACAGGTGCGACTCGCCGCCGGCAAGACTGGTACCCGGCTCGCGCGGTCATCTCACGCGGTCCTCTCCTTTCGCAGATCACGTATCCTGGCTGAAGCTGCTCGGCTACGACACGCGCAGCCTGGCGCCGCAGCTGCACCCGGAGAGGCTGCCCGGCGGCGCCGTGCCGGGGCCCGGCGCGGCGTCCGGCGCGGCCCCGCCGGGCGTCGTCGCCGGGCCGCTCGTGCGCTCCGGCATGCTGGCGCACATGGCCGCGAGCCGCGTCGCCGGGCTCGGCGCCGCGCCCGCCTCGGCGCTGCGCGGCGACGGCTCCGCGCCGACGCCGGCGCGGCTCGGCGCCGACTCGGAGCCGCCGTTCGGGCGCGGCATCCTCGTGTCGCGGTCGCCGCGCGGGCTCGCCGCCGTGTCCGCGGTGCCGTCCGCGAACGCGATCTACCGCGACGTGTACACGTCCGTGTTCAACCGGTCGCACCTGCTGCCGTTCTCGTTCGTCGTGCACGGCGAGCAGCGCGACGTGTTCCACTTCGTGAAGGAGGAGAGCTGGCGCGCGGCGGACGACCGGCAGCAGCTGAAGCGGCTGCAGGGCAAGCTGAACGTGACTTGCGCTTCGTGCGCAAGCGCGCCGACCGCGCCGAGCGCTGCCGCCGGAAGCGCGCCGCCTGCCGCACCAAGTGGTGGCGCCCGCGCGCCTGCTGAGCGCCGAGCGCGCGCTGTAAATACTCTATTGATTGTTGATCGTTGTTGTATGTATGTATGAGCGTGTGCGAGCGCGCGGGCGCGGATCCCCGTCGCGGTGTAAATATGGTGGTCGGATCCGCGGGGAGGGAGTGCACCTTCCGAGAGGACTGATACCGACGCGGACGTACCGCGTGCGTAGTCGAGATGATATATGTGAACATTAAATTATTTATACTTATTTATAAAAAAAAGTAAAGAAAGCTTCGATCGTATCCAATGTTCTTATAAAAGTTTAGATGAAGTCTATTTGAGAAAAAATAAAATGGCATACTTTTTTAACCAAATAAAACTGTGGTTTATTTTACCGGTTCCCGAAACGAAAATATAAAAACGACGAGTAGTAAGGTGCCTATGTCTCATAGTAACCTTCATATCTACATAAAGGTAAACTCTGTATACCTATAGACATAGACATAATTTTATTTACTACAGAAACACACACACAAATAATACAGACTCAAAATCAACATACATTTTTAAATTATAGGACCTTGAGTTTCTCCTCCTCCCGATGCATCGTAGACCCCGAAGACCCGTATGTAAAAATTACATGTCACAGGTACCATATTGTTAGATTAAGATATCTTCTATTATGAGTGGCCAAATGTACCTTTGAAACATGAACGTAACGTAAGGTACACAGCAGGCATTTTTAGCAGTTGGCATCCGTATTTTCCTACACTTGTGAGATGACCGAGTGCCTTTTACTCGAATATTACTCGTGCTCGTGTACGAATTCGTTATGGGCAACTTTTAACTCAGGATTCTGAAAACAGCTTCTAGAGATCTTTTTTGGCTAGGTCTCTCATACAATAATCATAACAGTGATTGGTCCTCCAATGACAGGGTTACACAGAAACGTTAAACTAAATAGTTATTTAAATTACGGCTTCAAAAAATTATCTCCACTGACACGTCCCCGTCGCGTCGGCGTAACGACAAATAAAATAAAACGCTTATACTACGCTAGTACAGAAGCGATTTCAAAACCAAAATTTACGTTATGTCCGTTGTTTTATAGGTGCACTTTAAAAAAATATATTAATAATTTGAAATATTCTTTGAAAATTCTGCAATAAATCTAAATTTAAAATTAAAGAAAATCCCCCATTTCCAATGCCTTCATTTCCGTAAATGTAAAACAACATAATATTATATAATGTGGACGCGATGCGCTTTCATTTGATACCCCACACTAAGTATTCTGCAGATTTTCTGCTTTCCTTCCCCACCCTCCCCCCATAACTTTTAAACAGCTCTACCGATTTTCATGAAACATGTCTAAGAACACCCGGCCCAAACTCACCTTTCATACAAAAAAAAACCAAATTGAAATCGCTCCATCCGGTCGGGAGCTATGATGTAACAGACAGACAGACAGACACGTCAAACTTATAACACCCCTCTTTTTTGGTCGGGGGTTAAAAAAGTGCGTCAATAGTGCAAAATTCTGTTTTTTACATTTTTCTCGAAAACGGTGAGTTTTAACGTGAAAATAGGTCAGACAAAAGTTGTAGATCATACAATTCTCTACAAAAATGGTCGAGTCACTCACCACTCACTCGCCACGAGGTGGTGCGGAAATGTGTGCGTATTGTGTAAAGTATGAACTATCGAATAATTAAAACCGCGATATTTTACGAATGGTGAGTCGTAAGTAAAAAAGTGATTAGACCATTTTTGTAGAGAATTGTATGATCTACAACTTTTGTCTGACCTATTTTTACGATAAAACTCACCGTTTTCGAGAAAAATGGACAGAACCAGAATTTTGCACCTTTAACTTTAAATAAAATATTTTGCAGAAGTGCGATCGATGGGGTCATTTATTTTATAATGACGTATTTAACGTCTCTACCAATTTTCAGCTCTATGCGATTTTTTCCTGGGTTAACTTATGACTTTTTTTTGTCTATTTTGACTTGACTATTTATCTATCTAAAGGTCCGCCGTACAAGGTGCTACTACCTCACAAAACTTCTCCAGTGGCCATCCTTATCTCATAGCGAATGAGCAATTTGAACCAAAAACAGTTTTTTTTATGCTGGATAAGCCTTCATTTGATCACAATCTCACCTGATGTAAAGTGACGATGTGGTCTAAGATGGGACATGAAGACCTAGAAGGTAGATCAGCCTTAGAGGCATGTTGATAGGAGAGGGTTCATTAAAGCAAGGCTTAACTATACTAACTAACTAAATTAAATTCACATAAAATGCTTGTTACGACATTTTCACTAGAAATTGCATAGTTTCTGTGCCGCCATCTATTTAAAGTTACATGAACTAAGTTGTGAAACAGCGGACTTGCGGCAGACCTTCACGGTCGCACTAGCGCTTAGTTCATAGTAGGTAGTCAATAATAGATGGCAGCACTGATTGTTGCTATGCTTTTGCTTGTTAAAATAGTGACATCTTGCGACAAACTGACTGAACTGTCAATGGCACATGTGCCAAGATCTGTTTACCAATTTTACTTGCATTGTTACTTCATCCATTTGTTATTTGTTTGTGCAAATTCTTGGAACTTACATTACATTTGTGCCGCCATCTATCTATAGTTCCATGAACTAAGTTGTGTAACAGCGGACTAGTGGCACACCCTCACGGCCGCAAAAGCCATCTCACAGCCCATTGCTAAAGTTAACCCGTGAGAATGCGCTCCTTGCATAATCTATACTAATATATAAAGCTGAAGAGTTTGTTTGTTTGTTTGTTTGAACGCGCTAATCTCCGAAACTACTGGTTCGAATTGAATAATTCTTTTTGTGTTGGATAGTCCAGTTATCGAGGAAGGCTATAGGCTATATAACATCACGCTACGACCAATAGGAGCAAAGATATAGTGGTAAATGTGTAAAAAACGGGAGAAATTGAAAACGTGAAAACGGTTCAAGATACACAAAAAATATGTATTAAAGAATAATAGCTCTTTTAATGATCTAAAAAACAGTCCGCGATAGTATATGTCTATCTTTTAAGATTAACTCACAAAAACCGTTTATATGGTACCTAATTTGGTCGAAATAATTTGTTTAAGTTGTATCAACATAATAATATTAATCTTTATTCAAATAAATATGTTGTTGGTTAAGAGTACTTCATCCATTATAACGCGGGTAGCACCGCAGGGCACAGCTAGCACACATATTATTTTTGGCATGTTCTGCAATGTCCCGTTTGTTTATTTACTACTAGTGCTGCGCGATGTTAACAGCGTTATTATGGATTTCCCGCGGAATCTAATTTTCCCGCGGTATAAAGTACTCTATAACCTTTCTCAGACTCTAGAGAATCTGCGTACTAAATAGATCGGTTCTATAGTTTTTGCGTGAGAGAGGAACATACATATAATAATAAAAATAATAAAAAATAATAAAAATGTTTATTTCCAAAAAAAGGTCTTACTACAATACTAAATAGCTAGTTTATGTAATTTATTTCTAAGTTATGTTAAGTTATTTAGACCTTTGCCAACCAGCCATTAGTTTCGACACCTCGTACTAAACTAAGTTCTAGACTTGTAATATAGTCACGAGGGCATCTCTACCTCGACTTAGCTACCATAGGTTGTCAATATTAACAAATGCGACGTTTCATAATAACAAAAAATACATTGTAATAGGATAAATGCTGCAAGGCAAGCTAATAATAATCAATAACCTAATAAACCTTATTTAAATTTAGCCTATTTTGTATACTAACGCAAATACATAATGATATAAATTTGGGAAATACTTACTTACTATAACATTATGCATTATGATAACCTAATCATTGTTTGTGTACTACTATAGGTATGCAATACAACTAGTATGGTATATGCTTATTACATTTCTATATAAAAGTAAGTTTATTTATATTTCTATATAAAAAGTAAGTTTATTTATATTTCTATATAAAAGTAAGTTTATTTATATTATATATATATATATATATATATATATGTATAATTGTATATAATAAATGATACATACATACATAATCAAGATTGTTATAAATTTTGTAATGGATTTAAGCACTATTTTATTGTTTTAAGCAGTATTTCTGTTCTATGGTAATCCAAAGTAAGTAGATAGTGTTTCAGTTTAGTCTTTAACTCTAAATAAGTTAGCTCCTGCAAAGACATTATGTTACTGAAACTATTATATAGATAAGGAGCTAGGAAAGCAAAGTGTTTTTGACTTAGTGCAGTGTTGCACGACGGTATTTTGTATACAAGATCTTTGCGTCTCTTGTCGGTTGATTTCCATTTCTTTATGGATTGTTTTTGATGAAGCCTCAATATGATTTGTTGAATGCATAGTTGTCTTACTGTTAATAGCTTACATTCAGAATATAGTTCTTTGGTAGAGTACCTATAAGGTTTGCAATAAGCTACTTTGAGCACAGCCCTTTGCGATCGCTCTAGAGCAAGCATGTGAGTTTTCGATGAACCACCCCAAGTTGTTGCACAGTACGTTAGTAATGAGTGACAGAGAGCGTAATAAATTGACAGTATATGAGACTCGTTAGTGGCATGTCTAACATTCTTAAATATTGCAATCAGCTTTCTTACTCTACCCGTTAAATTTTTAATATGGGGCACATATGTCATCTTTGCATCAATTGTAACACCAAGGTATTTCATTGTGTCACAGCATTCAAGAGGAGTACAGTTACAGTTCGGCAAAGGCGTTTCTAGGCAGTTTATGTTGTGAGCTTTTATTTGGTGACCAATGTGGGTTGTGGTGGGTTTGTTTGATTTCTTTAGGTGAAATTCTACGTATTTGGTTTTAGTAGCGTTTAATGTAAGAATATTGCGGTATAGTTGTTTAGTAATAAGGTTGAATCCTTCCTGAGCTCTCAGATATACTTGATCCCAGCTGTCACCTTGAAATAATAAAACTGTATCATCCGCGAATGCTATAAGTTTTCCATGTTTTAGATTCGTTCCACAAATGTCATTCATGTATACTAAGAACAATGTCGGACCCAGAATACTTCCCTGCGGTATCCCGTAAGTCATCTGTGCATATGTACAGAGTTTTCTTTTATTAAATTTTTTATTCTAATTTATTATAAGAACTTTAAGTCATTAATAAATTGTGATAATAATAGGTTATGCAGATATCCATCAAGAACGGCTTTGCTAATAAAAAGTGTAGTATGTATGGCTCCAATATCTTAATACATATATGTAGTTGAAAGGTTTTGACATAGTGATTTAAACAGATTATATCATTGAATAATAACAATTACGGGATTAATCGAACAGTATCAATCACACAAATAATCTGAGGCTCAGTTTAACAAAGGTATAGATAAAGTCAACTAGTAATTCCGAGAGTGTTTGCACAGAGCAGAAGCCAAAGAAAGAATGTCCCCCGGACTATTGGAACTGTACTTTAAATAGCATTGCAACTCGTAAACAACCCCTCCACTTGCGGCCACCCGATTGGCTGTTAGACCGGTCGGCTGACACCGACCGGTACCGGCCGCAGGTAAACATCGCGCGATCGAGTGGCGTGAGCGCCCCGCTCACGCCATCGGACATTTTAAATTGATTCTATGCTACTTCCACTCGGTACAAATGCACCACAATGAAGAACCAGGACGTCACGCCGTCATATATATAAATCTCGTGTCACAATGTTTGTCCTCAATGGACTCCTAAACCACTTAACCGATTATAATAAAATTCGCACACCATGTGCAGTTCGATCCAACTTGAGAGATAGGATGGTTTTTACGGCGAGAAAAATTCGAATAATTTCCGGGAATATTTTATGGTAAAACTTTAGAATCCAGTCGCACGATCTTAGGGGGGGAGGGGGAGGAGGGGGGGGAGAGGGGGGGAGGGGAGGTACCCCCTGTACCACTCCCCCCCGCGGAAATATGTAGTTTAGGAGATATAGCAATTTGAATTTCAATAAAATCTAACCTCAAAAATAGGGTTTTAAATAATTTCCTAGCTTCTCAGTTACAAATATTAAATAAAAAACAATATTTAAGTAACCCTTATTGGTTTACGGTGCACTCTACACTCTTTTGTTGATAAAATCAACCCATGCTCTTCAGCAAATGCGATTCGAGTAGGCGAGTGCCAAGTTGTCGTATCAGACAGACGAGCCAAATTTAACATCGCCACAATTTCCGAAGTACCTATATAAATGGCGCTTTACAGGCACACCATCATCTCCAGGCTCTAATAAAAAAAAAAAGTGTGTGTGTGTCAGCTACGACGCACGATTGGAGTTTACTACTTACGAACGATATTATGATATATGTACATCGAATAGAAAAAAAGGGTACATGAACGCATCTGCTAAAATGATAAGAGAAACTAACATATATCTGTAATAATTATTCGGATTGTTTATATTACTTCAATAAAGCGAGTTATATAAAGTATGTTACAAAATAATAATAATTGTGTTCAATTTATACAAATCTAATTTTAGGATGATTGATTACTTTCACTTTGAATTATAATATCATTCTTAAATACTGCAAAGAACAAATTAATTAGGTGTCGAAACTACAGCTTCTTTTTAATATTTTAATTAATAAATAACAGAAGGTACTTATTATATGTTCCAACGAAACGCGTTGAGAGGACCATAAATTCGTCAATTGTTTTAGTTCCCTGCACAAAAACGTAAAAGCTATCTTTGTAAGACGTTATCCAAGTGAAAAAGAAACGTCCGGACAATTTTTTTTTGTAAATATTGATGATTTTACTGAATAACTTTGCACTCTCACCTCTACTCACTGAGAAATTCTAAGTGAATGCTAGACGAATACTTTTTCGAACGCGTATTCGATTGTCAAAAACTCGCATTCCAGAGACACAACAAACAACCAATCAAAATGCGTTAAATTTCTTATTTCGAACGCGACGTTTCGACGGCATTCCATCTCAATCTTTTACACGTTGAATCCTACAGCTATATATGGCTGCTCTCCCTCCGCGCCTCCGGCTTTCTAAAAAACACTCTAGTTGTGTGACAGACAAGACCACGTGGAATTAGGGGTGCACTGATTCGGATTTGCAACTTGAAGTGACTTAAATCAACCCAAAGTAGGGTGCACTGATTCGGATTTGTAAATTGAAGTAATTGTAATTCTTACCTTCTTGACTTCCCGATGGAATTGGTTCACCTTCCCAGCGACTCGTCGACGCTACTTATATGATTGATTACATTGTAATTTTAAGGTAAAAACATTACATATTATAAAATTTTATACAAAACTAACGTTCCATTTCACGTAAACAAAAATGTTTTTTTTAAAAAAAAGTACGCATCTCCGCGGTGAGGGGGTGGTATTTTTGGAAAGGGGAAACCAATGCCATCTGAAATCGAGCATTAGCACCCCCAAAATCCTGCGGCTGGATTATAAAGCCAAGCCAATTTTATACCCGTGCGACGCTTGGGCGGGCCGCTAGTTTATAAAAAAAAATACCTATGACATATAAACAATCTAATATAAACTTGTTCAAAAAGAAACTCTGCTTGTTGATAAGTGATACTATAATATTGACGAATATTTATGTGATAAATTTAGTTCCAATTAAATTAATATAATAGCTTAATTATTTTAATTGTAATTTTTTCATAGTCTCATGTTATTATTTTATAAATATTTGCACACCTAATAATGGTCAAACATGTCTGAATTATATGTTATTTTTTACCCCCGACCAAAAAAGAGGGGTGTTATAAGTTTGACGTGCCTGTCTGTCTGTCTGTCTGTTACATCATAGCTCCCGAACGGATGGAGCGATTTCAATTTAGTTTGTATTTGTACGAAAGGTGAGTTTGGCCCGGGTGTTCTTAGACATGTTTCATGAAAATCGGTTGAGCCGTTTAAAAGTTATGGGGGTGAGAGTGGGGAAGGAAAACCGAAAATCTGCAAATATTCTCGAGTGGGGTATCAAATGAAAGAGCATCGCGTGCACATTACCAAATATTATGGTGTTTTACTTTTAAGGAAATTAATTAACAAGGCATTGGAATCGGGGGTTTTTCTTAAATTTTAAATTAAGAATTATGCAGTATTAGAATAGATTTTTTGTATTAGTACCATAAAAATCGTGACGAAGTTGACTTGCAAAGACCCTAAATATTTTATGACCACTAAAATAACCCACTAAACAGATTTTTAGTAATGCTCATACAGGATACCTGTACGATTCTGACCTAGATTTGTCACATTAAGTTTATAAAGGTCCCGACATCCTTTATTTGGAGATTTTTATTAAAATATTTCTCGCCTTGTATGAATATTTTTTTAATCCGTTTTAAATTTACTCAGAATGGGTGTTATAAATTTAAGCGCGGGTATAGAAAGGTAAATCAAATTTTATGTCAGTTACTTTCACGCTCAAACGTTTTTGACCGTTCGAAAATATAATAACATTACTGCGGGGAAGTGCATAAAGCGCGGTGTGGTGTCGCGCATAGACAACATGGATAAAGCACTAACCATATTGCTTTCATATAGCAGCCCACGCACAATATCGCCCCTCGCGGCGGATTCTCTTGCTAATAATAAACCTCACTCAATTACTGTTTGCCTTACGGAAACATACATACCTCTAAGGCTTATCCAGTGGTAGGATGACCATCGGAGTGTAGCAATCTGTATGGACTTCATAGAAATATTTTAGAATAACGCCGACCAATCAGCGCTGTGTGTATGTTTATTCAGGCAACATAGTACAAAGAAATATAATCTATGAACGATAATAATCACCAAGCTATAAAAAACTGTGTCGCGAGTCCTATTTAACCCTGGAGATTTGTTAGTTAAACATTGGTGATTAAATTGGATGAAAATATTTCCATTTCAGTGATAATTCTAAAAACATTAACTAATTTCGCGCCTTAATCCCAAACTTTCATTGCGAAGGTCGTGAGTTCAAACCACGCCGCGTTTCTCTAGTTTTTTTTCTTGTATTATTAATATGTCCTTCAAACTCTTCCAACCAAGTTCCAGATCATGCTAGTTTCTTCACGATGTTTTTGCTTTCATCGTTAAAGCACGGGTTTAGCATACATACATTTTTCAGGAAGGAAAATCTAGCGGTGCGGTGGAGTTTGAGTCTACGAAGTTTTGAATAAAACTCTTACATAAAAATGTATGGAACACCACACTGCGCGGGTGCATTTCCGATTCCTTTTTTTATTTAAGTAAGTATTTATTTATTGGATTCTTTGAGTACCTACAATTTTCTAACGGCAGTATTAAGAGTTCTTTCCCTCCAGGTGGCATTACAAAATTGCACCCTGTATATATTATACAACTAACATAATTTTAAGAAAAACTGACGGAAAAATAACCGAAAAACTCTGCTCATCCGCCGCCTGACCGTACTCGCAGTTGAACGAAATAGATCTAAGTCAAATTGCTTACAATTAATATTAAACCTGCGCGCCACAAAAACTAATTTTGACGATGGTTCGTACCAGCGTATGGAAAAGATATCGATTAAATTATGAAATCTAGTAGATTTAATGGGAACATTAAGCTTAATCTTCTTAAGTAAACCATTAATATTATTAGAAGTAATGTTGAGAAGAAAAGACAGGTCAGCAATTTCACGACGATTGGGAAGAGAAAGAATATGAAATTGTTGTCATAGCTTTTTGTAGCATGTCAAAGTCAAAGTCAACACGTTTATTTCCTTAGACGCTTATGCATGCATGGACATGTGGAGGTATAAGGGATTTTGAGACGGAAACAAAGATACTTGATAAACTTCCTTTGAATACGCTCAATCCTAATAGGTATTTTGGAATATGCGTCACCTATTTGGAACCTAGGTACGAAACGTAGTTTCGTTATTAGCCTATTAACACTACACAATATAGGATCTTGCATTCTTGGCACTGTGAAAACTAGTTGCTCTCTTCATAACAAAGCCTAACTTGATGCTTTGGCAACAATGCTATGAATAGGTATGCGTGTCGAATGTTAGCTGTGAGTCATGGAGCACACCAAGATCTCTTACAACGTGAACTTTATTTAAATTTTCAGATTTTAATAAATATGATTATTTTAATATGTTTTTTTACGGCTAAAAGAAACAACTGAACACTTACCAGGGTTTAGGTTAGCCTAGCAAGGTCAGCCTGCAAGTCCAAAGCATCTTCAGAAGAGTTACTTAATAACTTTAAAAATTGCAAATCGTCGGCAAAGCAAAGTAATGGACTAAATAGTTTACGTAAACTCAACTAAATACCTAGTTAGTTTTTACTTGTTTTCGAAAAGGAAAACACTCACTTTGAAGTGCGTCACACACAGGTCACACATTATTAAATTTCCTGCCCTTTGCAGTGGATGTTAGACTGGTAAACGCTCAAAACAATAGGATGCCAATTAAAAATATCACCGGAAATTTCAGAGGCAGTGCATAAAGGTTCCAATAACCTTTCAAAAAATAATAATTTGATGGTGAAAATCAAGTGGCTACATTCATTCATTGTTAAGTCGGTATTTTGAAATTTAGCGTTCAACTCCTAATTGTGTTATTTTCAATTATTAAAAAAAATGTTTTATCTAAAATAAAAATAAACACAGATTTCAGATCTTTAGCTCACTTAAAAGTAAAAAGTCATGCTATTTTGTAATGTGCGTAAATGAAAGCGCATCACCGCTTTCAATTAAAACCCGTAAACCGATTTTCATACAACATTTATTTATTTATTCAATTAATTAGCACGACTTACAAATCAATTACACTTATTAATATATTTATACATTATGAAATAAAATAAGAATTTTCAATAACAAGTTAAACATAACAAAGTCCATTCATTCATTAAAACAATTCACACTCACTCTTCATTCTCACAAAATCTCAAACAAACAGCAATAATGTTTTCCCATTTATCGGCAATGTCAAAGAACACTTGCGCCAAAATCACCTTTCATACAAAAAAAGGTAAATTAAAATTGCTCCAACCATTCAGGAGCTATGATTTCCCAGACAGACAGACACGTCAAACTTATAACACCCCTCTTTTTTATCGGGGTTTAAAAATGACATCCAGAAGTCGCCATATTGTGTTTTTACTTAGAGTAATTTATAATTCTATGGTTTTTACTAACGTCATTTCAAGAGGAATCGATCGACCTATGAATCATATCAATTGGGCCCAGGCGTGCAGGCCTGTATAATGATACATATCTACCGACGTGGACAGATGAACATATCACCACTCCGTTGCGTCGCGCAGTTGTCGGTGATCAGTGGAGATTCTCACTAATCACTGAAATACGGGCAGGCATGGCAATAAAATAAGTGATGTAAACACATAATTTATTATTAAACAAAGCAAGCCTCACAGAGTTACATGCAATTGCATGCGCAATGTCATGCTAAAGATTTATAATAACTTTAATCTTTGGTTGTCAACATTATTACAAAAAGTTTGTGACAAGGAGTTTTCAGTAGCTAACTCATTACAAGGTTGTCTCTAAGTTAAACATTAACTGACACAATTCTAGCTTTGTACATATTATTTTTCAATGAAAATCTGAAAATTTGGAAAATGCAAGAACAGAATATACTCTCGAGAGGCCCAGTTTTCTGCCATTGTTAACTGTCTACACGAATAATGAAAAACCTTATAAAGTTAAAAAGTCTCAGATAAGATTCACAGTAATATCTTACATCATTCGTTCTCAACAAGTTCCGACTCTCAATTTTACGGTATTCCGCTACAAGTGGTATTCAAACCACCGTGGGCAGGTTTGCAGTACAAGGAAGCGTTTTATTCAATCTTGAGAATTGCATCAGGGGACTGAATATTGCATCTTTCCAGTAAGATGTAGGTTTTTAAATTTTCTCGCTCGTAACAATTTTCGGCCAATAGAAGGGGAAATGATACCAGTAAGTAGTTTCAATTTACTGACTGTGCGATTCTGTAAAACATTTGTAATAATACTTATTATATAACCTGTGCTAAAACTCAGTGATCGTAATAATATTGTGATGCGATTTCAACATTTGTTATATCTTTGTCATTGTAATATTACCGCGACTTTGTCTTCTTATTAACCCTTGAACGAAAAAGAGGGGTGTTATAAGTTTGAATTCACCTTAGCCATGATTGATGAAAATCCGTTGAGCCTTTTAATAGTTATGGAGTAGGCAAGAAGGAACGAATATCTGCAAATAATATCGAGTGGTGTATCAACTACAATAGATTAGAATGTGTAAAGTCCTCATGTTTCACTTAACCCAAAAATGCAATAATTTATCAAATCAAGGATAAATGCCACAATCATTCTCATAAAGAATAAAGCATTCGAATGTATGTCACCAGTTGGCAACACCACCGATGTGCACGTTCCCTATCCAATAAGCTAGTTTGGAGTCTGTAAGCGCGTATGTTGGGATTGGGATGTGACCAGCGTAATTATCTAGCAATAGGACTATTCCACAGCTCCAGCCTCACCATTTGATTGGGTTTGATAACGCTTCCGTGGACAGCAAAATCGCAATAAAGCGAATGCCGTTCTCAGAACTGAAATGCAACCAACTACGATGCCGTGTGACGAGTGCCATATATAGTACGTTACAACATAAAATCTATCCCAATCTAAATTTAATCCCTAAAAATATTTATATATAAAAAATAGTCAACCAACCTTTCTGTGGAACAAACTAGGTTTGCCAATACTCGTCGTGGAATCGTAATGAATACTAGTCGTAGTGGATTCCAGCTTAAATTATAATGATTATTTTTAAGATATAACTTTTTAAATTATCATGGTTTTTAACAATACTATTATTTAAAACGGGTAACATACCATGATTTGACGGTTTTTGAGTTTTCCGATATTTCGACGCTGTTGAAAGCGCCATGATCACGGAAGCAACCGTGATCATGTATGTAATAAGATGCTATTAAAACTCATTTCATTGAAGTAGAAAGGATAGGATGGAACGAGTAATATCTCAGTCTAGAGGGGTAATTTTAATATTAAATGCATTATCGCCTGTAGATAACGTGCGCGTAGTATGGTACTCTGGTTACCTTAGTACTTAGCACTCTTAGCAGAATGAGACTGACTCATATCTCCGAAAGTATGCAACCATCCGAACTCCCTCCTCGCTGGTCGTTCGTATCTGTGTTGGGGACATCAACATCCTCATACAACCTTTAAACATTTACAAAAAACCATAGGTGTGGCTATAATTTGTGTATTTACCATTTACATGGCGGTGGTGATCACGAGTACACAATATATATCTTATCTATAACTACCTAGATATCACACATGGAATTTTCTAACATTAAACAACAAACTACATATTTTGAGATACTCATATCGGTTATATCGTTCACAAGTTTATTTAAATAAAAAATCAAGAGATGGTTTGCGGCCTTAAAGCCTCTATAATTTAAAGGTATATTTTGAGAAATATATATATAAGTTACTTAATCCAAATATGTAAAATATTACGCAATGTTGTACATACTCGTCCGAAAGTAATGTCCGAAAAAGGATAAAATTGTTGAAACCAATGTTACATTTTAAGATTAAGACAATATCTTTTTAACGATAAAATTGTATTAAACATACAAATACAAAATACAAACACATCGAATCGTTATGGGAATCGACATACCGGGAGAAAACAACGCAAATACCTACATCGAGATTTATATCTATTTCCATTGTTTGATCTTCCTTATCTTAAAACGTCAAAAATAAAATACAAAAATATATATTGCTTTATACACCTTTGTCTTAGGTTTTATTATATTTATATTTTAAACATTTATTCATTAATTTTATATTTCTACATTCACTTTCCAAAAAACATACTATATAACTACTAACTAAGCATTACTACAGTAAACCATTACAAAAATAATTAAGTTTTTGTTTTTAATTTACCTACATATGAAAGTTGCCGCCATAGTCCGTCCACTGCTAGACACCCGTAATAAGCACTGCTGATTACGCTGGTACGTTGCGCTTGCGGTCAGCGGTCTCTATTGAAGTATTTTTGGCCGAAACAACTTAATAAAAATTCAATGAAAACTCTGATGTACGTAAATGGGAGTTGTCACAGTAGTAGCTGTAAGTTTTGATATAAATAATATATCGACGCTTAAAAGGCAAACATTAGGGACACTTTTGCGACTATACACCAGAGCGTTTAAATTTTTTTTCTAAGTATATACAGGGTGTAATTAGACTACTATCGAAAAATGAAAGGGGAGATTCAGACCACGTTACTGAACAAATTTATCGAAAAAAAAAAGGTTTTTTTTTTTTTTTCATATAATTTTTTTTTCTATTTATAGGTTTTTTAGTCATTGTACGTTAATTTAAGAACATGCCAACGTAATTAACACACTAATAATAAAAAAAAACCATTAATAAAATTAAAACATCAGTGAATATAATTTCACTCTCGCGCTCGCTTTCGCGGCCGGCGCGCCCGCCGCGCCGATATTCATTCTAATACCCTAACACGTAATCACAGCTGATGGCATCCACACAGTGATAGCGCTTGCGTGTACGACCCATACGCACACACGCAAGCGAGCGCTATCCTGCTCTAAGCGCAATGAACTCTGGTGACCTAGATAATGGATTTTATTTAAATCCATGCACAATTCCCGCCACATCATAGTTAATTTAAAGTACCTACAAAATAATTCAAAATTTATTTTTATTACTCAATCTTTTAAAAGAAAATACAATACAAATTTTAAAAGAAAATACAATGTTGTACATACTCGTCCGAAAGTAATGTCCGAAAAAGGATAAAATTGTTGAAACCAATGTTACATTTTAAGATTAAGACAATATCTTTTTAACGATAAAATTGTATTAAACATACAAATACAAAATACAAACACATCGAATCGTTATGGGAATCGACATACCGGGAGAAAACAACGCAAATACCTACATCGAGATTTATATCTATTTCCATTGTTTGATCTTCCTTATCTTAAAACGTCAAAAATAAAATACAAAAATATATATTGCTTTATACACCTTTGTCTTAGGTTTTATTATATTTATATTTTAAACATTTATTCATTAATTTTATATTTCTACATTCACTTTCCAAAAAACATACTATATAACTACTAACTAAGCATTACTACAGTAAACCATTACAAAAATAATTAAGTTTTTGTTTTTAATTTACCTACATATGAAAGTTGCCGCCATAGTCCGTCCACTGCTAGACACCCGTAATAAGCACTGCTGATTACGCTGGTACGTTGCGCTTGCGGTCAGCGGTCTCTATTGAAGTATTTTTGGCCGAAACAACTTAATAAAAATTCAATGAAAACTCTGATGTACGTAAATGGGAGTTGTCACAGTAGTAGCTGTAAGTTTTGATATAAATAATATATCGACGCTTAAAAGGCAAACATTAGGGACACTTTTGCGACTATACACCAGAGCGTTTAAATTTTTTTTCTAAGTATATACAGGGTGTAATTAGACTACTATCGAAAAATGAAAGGGGAGATTCAGACCACGTTACTGAACAAATTTATCGAAAAAAAAAAGGTTTTTTTTTTTTTTTCATATAATTTTTTTTTCTATTTATAGGTTTTTTAGTCATTGTACGTTAATTTAAGAACATGCCAACGTAATTAACACACTAATAATAAAAAAAAACCATTAATAAAATTAAAACATCAGTGAATATAATTTCACTCTCGCGCTCGCTTTCGCGGCCGGCGCGCCCGCCGCGCCGATATTCATTCTAATACCCTAACACGTAATCACAGCTGATGGCATCCACACAGTGATAGCGCTTGCGTGTACGACCCATACGCACACACGCAAGCGAGCGCTATCCTGCTCTAAGCGCAATGAACTCTGGTGACCTAGATAATGGATTTTATTTAAATCCATGCACAATTCCCGCCACATCATAGTTAATTTAAAGTACCTACAAAATAATTCAAAATTTATTTTTATTACTCAATCTTTTAAAAGATTGAGGGAGGCCTATGTCCTGCAATGGAGTTGCTAGGGCTGAAACGAACTCAAATCAACCTATTATTAGATTATCGGCCTACTGCAATCTTTGCCTACTGCACGAACGACATCTAGATAAAATTGTTAATATTCATAAAAACAGTTTGGTACCTAACCTAGGTAGGTACTTACATAAGTAAGTATTTTATTCTAAGTCTTAATAACAAAAATCAAATAAAACTACTCAGATAACAGCATTTAAAAAAAATATTATTTTAAATAATACACGTAAATCTAAAACAGCTGTTCGAGCGCAATAAACTCTGGTGACCTAGATATGTAATGGATTTTATTAAAATCCATGCACAATTCCCGCCACACATAAGTTAGTTAAGTTAAAGCACCTACCAACAAAATAATTCAAAATTTATTTTTATTACTCAATCGACCTATCATAAGATTGAGGGAGGCCTATGTCCTGTAAAGGAGTTGCTAGGGCTGAAACGAACTCAACTCACCCTGTTATTAGATTATCGGCCTACTGCAATCTTTGCCTACTGTACGAACGACATCTAGTTATAACATTGAGCTAATATTAGCTCAATGAGTTATAATTGTTAATATTCTTATTAAAAACAGTTTGGTACCTAACGTAGGTAGGTACATAAGTAAGTATTTTATTCTAAGTCTAAATAACAAAAATCAATTAAAAACTACTCAGATAACAGCATTTTAAATAAATATTATGTTAAATAATACACGTAAGTTTATCTAAACCAGCTGTTCGAGTTCGTTCGCATTAAAAAATAATCAATTATTTTTTATTTTTGTAGTCATACCTAACATAGGGAAAGGTATTTATCAAACTGAGTTTGTTCTAATTATTTTCGTAGGCATAGTGAACACGGCTTTTGCAAAGAATAAATGATCCTGTTTGACAAAAGACGCCGGCAATGTCGGCACCCTTTGCCATAAGCCGCGCCGCGTGGCGGTGCTTTTTGAAGATATGTACCTATTATTGCCTATTATTTTCGTAGTGTTTTGAAATTGAGAATCAATTCAGTCGGTGTTCATAACTCGTATTGAATACTTGCGCGTCGCATCGCAAATCTATGCACTGTTCAGCTTATTTTTTCTAGTATTTCTCTTTAATTAGTTTTAGTAAAATCCTTTCTTTTTCAAAAAAGTTAGTTAATGTTTTTCATTTATTTTATGGTAAGAATAGATGGATAGATTTGTCTATTTCGGTTAGTAGTGTTACGTAGTAATTTATTATTCTATGGTAGTGTAAAGTGACGAGTGATTGTTATTCAAATGTTAGTGTGATTTGGTTTTGGCAATGTTTAGTGCGAGAGAATATGGACAAATGTTAATGTGTTACGGCAAGGCATGAGGAAATGCCTCCAGAGGACTACAGAGTGCCAGTGTGTGTGTGAGTACAAGATGTGCCATGAAAGAGGAGGAGCTCAATTTGAGCCATTTCTAGTGCGACCGAGGCGACAGCGAAATTAGGTAAGTAACTAAGTACATTCAATGCCTTCAAATGTTATTCTATTAACGATCCCACTGCTAGGACACAGGGACTTCTCTCTTGACGAGAGAGATTAGGCCTTAATTAAACCACGCTGGCCAAGTGCGTGTTGGTGAATGTCACATGTCCTTCAAACTCTTTTAAAGTTCTCAGACGATGCCGGTTTCCTCACGATGTTTGCCTTCACCGTTAAACCACGTGTTTAAAGCGGACATAAATATCTCAAGAAGAAAAATCCAGAGGTGCGTGGCGGGGTTTGAACCCACGACCTTCAGAATGAAAGTCGAGTGTGCTTGCACTAAGCCAACGCGGCTCTGAAAAAAACAATAATTCACAGTAATAATAATAATAACACCACAAGTGTTATTATTATCAAATCAAAATCGTGACATTATGTTTCTAGAGTATGTTATTATGAATGTTGAGTAAGTTCAATGACCTGAGAGATTTTAGAATTACGAGAAGGGTATCTGCTGTATTTTATTTTAAAACAAGTTATTACTTTCAAAACCGCGGGAAAGCTGTACCGCGTACTAGTACTTTCCCGCGGCAAATTCCAATATTTTCCTGCATAAATGGGCTATTTAGGTAGGAGGACACTCGACTTTCATTCTGAAGGTCGTTCAGAATTTACGGCGCCCACTGCCTGCCTACTACTACTAACGTTTATTACAGCTACGAAACGATGCCACTTATCGCTAAAAACATTGCAGCTACATTGCTGGTTGGCTAAATAGTCAGAAAATTTCAACCATCGATATCTCCGGCTACAATTTTTTTTTGGACTGAGGTTTTTTTATATTGATTTGGTTTGGTGTCCTGCATACCCCCCTTTTTTTTCGATAGTCGTCTGATTACACCCTGTATAATATAAACTTCTATTTACAGATTTTATTATATCGATAATATCAAACACTTAGTGTTTTAAGCATCAGATAATGTATCTACTACTAGAGTAGTAGTGGATTCCAGCTTAAATTATAATGATTATTTTAAGATATAACTTTTTCAATTATCATGGTTTTGTTAGTATTGTTAATACTATTATTTAAAACGGGTAACATACCATGATTTAACGGTTTTTGAGTTTTCCGATATTTCGACGCTGTTGAAAGCGCCATGATCACGGAAGCAACCGTGATCATGTATGTAATATCAGCAAACTTAGAAGTTTGCTGTAGCCATCAGAGGGCGAAGATTCGTGTCCCGTAGGCGCTAAAGTCATCGTGAACGCCGACGCCAGGCATGGTCGTGTACCCGCGGCCGCACACATCGCGTCGACATGAATATTCGCCGCAGGCCGCTATGTAGCTGCACCATATTACTACGACTGTTCGACCCACAGAACTCTAAATAATAGGTACCTATTTAGATTTCTGTGATTCGACCCGACCTCGAACCAGCAACTCACATCCATAATTGGTTCCCAGTATGTTAACCAACATTTTTACAGGCAGAGTAGGTACTCTCCAACACATCATATTATCTACTAAAATTTCACAGTTTCAGGAGCAATTTCGAAGCAATCAGAACCTGACTCATGCACCAATTATAGTAAAAACAGGTTGCTTGGCTGGTATAGGTACATTTAACGGTCGAAATTCTAAACTTAGTCAAATATTTATAAAATTGATGCACACCTATTACAAACACATAATATTAGGCAATTTAACAATGGTTATAAGTAGTAATTACACACACACTGATATTTGATCCGATAGTGAATTTGATTGCTACTGAACGTCACACGGCAAATTCCCACAAAACTCATGATTTTGTAACAAGGTCACTTGCACCACGTGTCTCTCGGTCCCTCGGTCCACCACCGCCGTCCTGTGTGACCGCTTCGTCAGCCGCCGCGACCGACGGAATAGTCTACATCTGCAACAAAGCAAATGAACTAGCATAAGGAACAGAATGACCGCAGCTTCGGGTATCGGGGTTAGGGGTGTCGCGAACATGCCCACTAGGTCAATTGTGTGCTCCTACCATCGATCTTCACAAAAATTTGTTAGGATTTAGTAAAAGTATCAAAACCAAATGACTAAATAAAAAATTGTCTTACACATAAGCACCCCTATTAACGTTCAGACTGCTGAGACACAGGGACTTCTCTTCACGAGACTCGGGAGACTAGGCCTTAATTCACCAAGCTGGCCAAGCGCGGGTTGGTGAATGTCACATGTCCTCCAACTCTTTTAAATTCTCAGAACAAGCCGGTTTTCTCACGATGTTTGATTTCACCGATAGTGCACGTGTTTTACATACACATAAAATTGTTGTGAGTTTTTGAGTTTACTTATCGGATTATACACTCAAAACATAATCTTACATATAAGGATACCACATAAATATTTCTTAGTAATATAAACACCCTATTCCAGTTTATAGGACTGAATTTGGGTCCTGGAATTTGGGTAGGTAATTCGTTCCATACTATCTGGGGCAAGCTCCAGGCTACTGGTGTAATTGATCCGATATTAGTAATTGACGATGCCAGAATCAGTGCGTTCATTTTGTAATCTAATAGGGGCTAGAAGTTGTAAGGTTTGTAATTCATGTAGGAGTAATGCATTTGTCAGGATACAGCTAATGTCATAATCCAAGGTACATTATATGGCATAGTTATACAAGATTAACACATTCTGCCAGGAGATGTGACCAAAAAAGTCATCATCATTTCAGCCGTGACATCCTACGGCTGAAATGATGATGACTTTTTGCTGCACTGCTGAACATAGGCCTCCTTCAAAGATTTCCATTTACTACGGTTGGAAGCGGCCTGCGTCCGCCGCGACCCGCGCCCTTCACCAAACGTGATCGGATTCGCTCCAGTTGGTGTGATCCCGTTAGCCCCTGTGTTGGGAATTTTATTTAATATTTTAGGAAGTATCCAGAAATATTATTCTAACAGCTCAATCATTTTTAACCCCCGACCAAAAAAGAGGGGTGTTATTCTTAAAATAGTCACTTTTCCCTAAAAGAAAAATAAATAATATAAGTTCGCGATCATCACTGACATTTATTTATATTGTCAGATAGAAATAATTCCTACGGCGAAGGGAAAAATTGTAAATTACCAGTTGCTAATAATGATGTATGAAAAAAAAACCTTAATTTCGAAGGTCGCGGGTTCAAATTTAGCCACGCAACTCTGGAAGAAGAATATTCTTGAGAAATTGATGTGCACTTTAAACAGCTTTAACGGTGAAGGCAAACATCGTGAGGAAACCGGTATGTTCTGAGAACTTTAAAGAGTTTGAAAGACATTTGACATTCACCAACCATCGTGGTGAATTAAGGCCTAATCTCTGTCGTCAAGAGAGAAGTCCCTGTGTCCCAGCAGAGGGAACATTAATAAGGGCGATATGATGTCATTAAAAATGTTTCCGAATGCGTTGTGTTAACTCTGATTATTTGGATCCTATTCGTCCCCCGATCCAATTCATCTTGATCCCTGGCATTAGATAGATTAGCGCCAGCCGCCGCCGTCAGTAACTTGTCCCTCGTCCGAAAGCTCGTGCGAGGTTTAATTAAGAGACGTAAATAGACAGTCAGAATTATGTTACTATTGTGTGCAGCATGTTGATACGAGTACCATGTATTGTACTCGGTAACAAAGGAGTCCGTAACTGATATTCGAACAAGTTATTGATCTAATGATTTAAAGTCTAGCGGTCCGCCTCCGCTTCGCACCTATTATAGTTGACCGTATCGTGAATCTAAACCATTCTCGAACCCACTTAAAAAAACACAAAAAATTTCATCAAAATCAGTCCAACCGTTTAGGAGGAGTTTAATGACTATCACACATACAGAAGATTTATATAAATAAAGATTTGCGAGCACTAGAATCTTGATTCGAATCCGCAAAGCATTGTGAGCTGAGACACTGTTTATTTGTAAATGTTTGAATGACTTTCATAGCGAGTATTAAGCAAGTTCTTGCAAAAAGCATGCTCGTAAAGTTATCATCTCAAACTGTTTCATATTATACACAATTGTTGAGCCGGTTATAACCCTCGCCAAAGTGAGTCGCTTTGACGCGTATTCTACCTACCTTTTAGAAGCCAATATTGATTCATTTAAACACATACATATGTTTTTACAACAATTAAATACAATTTTATTTACAAATCATAAAACTCTGGAGTTAGCGTATAGTACCTAAACGAGACTTAACGAAAAAATTTCAATGGATTGTATCGTCTTCCTTTTTCGTTAGCAAGAAAGAAAGTCAGTAGTAATGTTCCGTGATGGACTGCCTACAGCAGAGATGATGATGACCATTATGTTATCTTTTAATGTTTTGTCCCAGTTTATAACAGAATAAAACTACATATCAGAAATATCCATAAATTATGTAGGTACTTTTACGTAGCGATCTCTGCTCCGAAAGTAAATAAATTAAGAGCAGAAAACTTACTATTCCCAAAATAATAAAAAAAAACAAATAACAATCATAGAGCAAAAGAGCTTCGTCAATATATGTACAAAAGCGCAACTTTGCAAACATGGACAAAAAATGCTTTGTGAAAAATGTCCGCCATACTTGTGTGTTTATTTTGTGATCGGAACGCCCGACGCGACGTTACATCATCGCCCGAGGCTACGTGACGTCAGTGAGAGAGGCAGGTACATTATGAAACTCTCCATATCAGATGTCTAGTAGGTACCCGTGACACTAGCTTAGAGCTACCACGGGGCTGTGTGGCTTGTCCAGTAGTAATTTTATTTAACTCCTTATATCAAGGTAAGGCTTAGGTAAGTTTTTCTAACTTAGGTACTTACATAATTATTGCCGTGTCAGTTAGTATAATTATAATAATCTAAATTTAAAACTAAAAAAATATCACGTTTTCAGATTCATTAGTTCCTTAGAAGTAAAAAGTCATACAATTTTGTAATGAGCACGTGATTCGCTTTCATTTAAAACCCCACTCGAGTATATTTACTGTTTTTGGTTTTCCTTCCCCACTTTTATCCTCATGCCTTTTAAACGGGTCAACCGATTTTTAATCAAACACTCGCGCGAAAATCACCTTTAATACAAAAAAAAACGAAATTGAAATCGATCCATCCGTTGGGGGTATGATGGCTATGATGTCCAAGACAGACAAATATACAGACAGACCCACAGTCAGACAGACAGACAGAGAGACACGTCAAACTTATAACACCCCTCTATTTTGTCGGGGGCTTAAAATAAAATAAATCGTCGTGAACTCTCGTAACAGAAAAGGTCAACCGTGTCAAAATGTTGTCGTGCAGATAACTAGGTACGAAGCTACGTAACGTAGTTATTGCAATATTTTGCAGCGATATGTCGGCCCCAGCGATAATGAAGTTACCTCTGTGGCGAAATCCTGTGCGCACACTAGCACCAATAAATTGGAAATTCTGGGAACAAGCGCTATATAGTTCATATTCAAAGGGTAAAAATGATATTTGACTTTACACTGCGCGTAAATACATTAATTACGTAGTGATAAAATTTCAATGACGCTTTATGCAATAATAAAATGAATACGAATAAATGATCTACCCTCTTTCTTACTCTTTTATAAATAAATAAATAACAGTTTGGACTTCCGTTGCAGGCTTTTTTAACCCCCGACCAAAAAAGAGGGGTGTTATAAGTTTGACGTGTCTGTCTGTCTGTCTGTCTGTGGCACCACAGCTCCCGAACGGATGGAGCGATTTCACTTTTTTTTTTTGTATGAAAGATGAGTCTGGCGCGAATGTTCTTAGACATGTTTCATGAAAATCGGTTGTGCCGTTTAAAAGTTATGGGGGTGAGAGTGGGTAAGGAAAACCGAAAAATCTGCAAATATACTAGTGTGGGGTATCAAATGAAATCGCATCGCGTCCACATTACATAATATTATGTTGTTTTACGTTTAAGGAAATAAAGGCATTGGAATCGGGGGTTTTTCTTAAATTTTAAATTTAGATTTATTCGACTATGACACATCTTCACAACAGGCTTCCAGGTACAAGATAATTGAAAACCATCTTTTGCGTTGAAGTACCTATGTTTGGTAATATCAATATAGCCTCCTGTACCAATCTAGGTAGTATATAGTGTTTTTCTACTGAGATTACTTGGATACAGTTATGCATAGTTAGTCCAAGCGCCAAATTTCATTTTTGGATTTTTTTGCATTTTTGTAATTACTAGGGCATAATTTAGCCATATGAAAAACACTCTTGCAGCTAGCTGCACTCTAAGTGGTATTTTTTGATACCCCGTCCAAGCGCCTTCTATAGCAAACGATATATTTTGATACGCAAAACAAGCCCATAAACCATTTAAAACTAATAACCAAATTACGTATTAGGAAAACACATTTCCATTTATACATTACAAGCCCAAACGACGTAGTGTTATGCATCAGTAGTCCATGCGACAGTTGTTTGTTACTTGGACTGGTTTTGCAAAACAATAAACATTAGTTTGATTCCTAATGCCAACCAATAATCTCACACATTTGTCGCATAGACTGCTGATGGAGTAAGAAAGCGTAGAAATTGATGTAGAATGAAAAAAAGGTAATTTAGGACAAACCATGTCTTAAAGTTAAATTTCTACAAAATAAAATATTTTTAATAGGCTTTTGTACCGAAATAGTATTTTCTTTTTTTTTTAGTTAGGTAAACTATCTAGCTTTCAAATGGGACTACTTTAAATAAAATACAGCAATTAATCAAAAAAATTAATGAAGTAGTATTCTTAAAAAAAAAATTAAATCATCTTTTTTTTTAAATAGCCGTCATATAATTTTTTTTATCCGATATTTATCGATAAGTTTATGTCGTGTATCATATTATACATTATATGCACATTTCGTTTGATCAAGGTTCGAAAATACACATTGTATAGTCCATCTTATTCGACATGTTTTGGGGTTGTTGGTAATCAATATTATGATCAATTTTCTGTCCATCTTTTTAAGAAAGCTCATACATCTCTGTCTCTTCTGGAATTATTGTTATCTTGTTTTTCAATTTATGAATTGATGCTCAATAACTTGTCATAAGATTGTTGAATTTATTTTATACATTACATTATAATTCATAAATTTATTTCATTCCACAATATTTACATTGTATTTGACAATTACAATAATACCAAAAATGAATTATAAATCGATAAATTAATTACTCCACTTATAATTGAAGAATTAAAATAACTAACAATATAAAACTTTTTTGACAAAAATTAAACCAACTTCAAAACGGAAACTGAAAAGTAAAAAATAAATTAACTTTACAAATCATTTCGACATTATAAGTGATAATTCAAAGAAACAATTTAATTAAATAATAAGGTATTTAATAATTTTGAAGTTGGTGCCAAGCAAAACAATAACTAGATATAATATAGGTGTACCTAACATCAATCTTTATCACAACTCAAGCCATAAGGTATTAGTAGGAAATTGACTCTAAATATCGGTCCATTCGCGGATATAAGTACGCGTTTCTATTTGGGTCCTAAATGCTGTTAATTACTATGTTATTTTGACATATCTATTGATATTGTGTATAGTGTAGGTAAAAATGTATTTGTTACTGCATTAAGTTTTTTGTAGTATTTACTTGGCACCGACCTCAAAATTATTAAATACTTAATTATTTAATTGTTTATGTTTCTTTTAATTATCTTTTATAATGTCGAAATGATTTGTAAAGTTAATTTATTTTTACTTTTCAGTTTCCGTTTTGAAGTTGGTTTAATTTATGGCAAAAAAGTTTTATTTCACGATTTTTAGTGATCACTCTACTAAAATATACCCTATAGAGTTCCTTTGACTCTCCTTCATTTTCATCATCAGACCCCTAATATCAGTCAAAACCCATTTAGATGAACGGTCTCAGTAATAGACATAGACATAGACATAGACATAATTTTATTTACTACAGAAACACACACAAAAATAATACAGACTTAGAAACAACTTACATTTTTAAATTACGAAACATTTTTAAGTAGGTATATATAAAAACACAGAGTGAGCAGGTACGTGTGCGTGTGGTACGTTATATAAGTTAATCAAGCCCAAACACAAAGTACTTGCTGTAAATCGTTGAGGAGTTCCCTCGACCGCCTTTTCATCCATCATCAGATCAACACCAGACCCTCATTAATAAAAGGGCTTTAAAATTCATTATATTGAATAATATTAAGGAACACACAAGTCGGAAAGACAATTTTTTCAAGAGATTCCCTCAAATTCTTCAGGATTCCACCACCAGATCCAGGTTTCGTTACCATGGGACCACCCTTGGGATACTCCCTTTCCAACAAAAAAAGAATAATCAAAATCGGTTCATAAACGACAAAGTTATCCGCGGACATACATAAAAAATATATACAGTCGTGGTCAACTAATTAGGGACACTCTTTGGTTAAACCGAATTGTGAATTTATTTTTTATTTTCCAACGAGTCTAAAGCATATTCCATATCTCTTACATGTAAGTATAATTAGTAATTTATGTGCCCGATTATACAAACAATAACAACTTCTTAAACATTAAACCTCTTTACAGTATAGCTGATAGATTATCGTAATGATATTTGTTTCAAATAATGCTGGCTGGCCATTTAATTAGGGACACTGAGATATTGCGTTCTATTTCCAAAATTTGAATCTCAATACTTTTTTACTTCTTCTCTTATTGTTTCGTGGTAGTTTTGGCGGCAATCCCGATATTTATTTTAAGTTTTGAAAAATATTTTGAAGAAAAATGGGTAAAAATAAAAGTTGCGATCCAACACTACGAAAAATTATCATGAAGTTTGTTGTCGAGCATGGTTGGCCATACCGAAGGATAGCAGAACATTTAAATTGTTCAAAAACTATGGTATACAATGCAGTGCAACATGTCAGACGCAATAACACAGATTTAAATGTGCCCAGAACAAAAAGATCGAGAAAAACAACTCCGCAAGAAGATAGAATGATAACCAGGTTAGCTAAGAAAGATCCGTTTCTAGGCTCTATTTTAATTAAACACGAAGTGTTTGGGACAGACGAAAGAGCTGGTGTCTCAGCGAGAACCGTTCGACGACGTCTGGTAGAAGCAGGGTTGTTCGGAAGAGTGGCTCGCAAAGTACCGTTGTTGAAGAAAGAACATAGAAATGCTCGTTTGGCGTTTGCACGTAAATATGGACATTGGACCTACGCCCAATGGCAACATGTATTATTCTCTGATGAGACCAAGGTTAATTTGATTTCTTCAGATGGAAGGCAATACGTACGGCGTCCAGTAAAAGCGGAAATGAATCCAAGATTCACAAAAAAGCAGGTGAAACATGGCGGTGGAAACACTAAAATGTGGGGTTCATTTTCTGGACGTGGAGTGGGACCTGTGAGGAAAGTTCAGGGTAACTTAGACCAACATCAATACAAGGCAATATTAGAGGAAACGATGCTTCCCTATGCTGAGGAGCATCTCCCTATTATATGGACGTTTCAGCATGATAACGACCCGAAACATACCGCCCGTTCAGTCAAATCGTTTCTTACCAGTCAGTCAGTATCGGTGCTAGATTGGCCAGCAAATAGCCCGGACCTTAACCCAATCGAGCACCTTTGGTACGAAATCAAGAAAAAAGTAGCCACTTATCGTACCACAACTTTAGATGAACTTAATGAAGCTTTTTGTGAGGCATGGGCAAACATTCCTGTCGAAACATGCCAGAAACTGATAATGTCTATGCCATATCGGTGTCAAGCGGTAATTACTAACAAAGGTTTTGCTACTGGGTACTGATTTTACACGTAATAAAATGGAGCTGTTAAAGATATTATAATACTGCAGATTATTAGTTTTGTTTAACTCTATTTATCATTATAGTTTACTGTCCTTAATTAAATGTCCAGCTACAGAATTATACCTTAAAATTGAATACATGGTCAACCTTTGATATTAAATACTTTTTTCTATTTATTTATTCTTTTATTTACAGCCATTTAAAGCATAATAATCGGACCAAATTATGCAAATAATAGTTACTGAGAAATCAATAGGGTTTTATATTTGTATGTACATAACCGGTTATTGTTCTTCACTATCTTGCATGTCCCTAATTAGTTGACCACGACTGTATATATACGGTCGAATTGAGAAACCTTTTTTTTTGAAGACGGTTAAAAACAAAGCAAAGGGTAGACCAAAAACAAAAAAATAAGCAAAAAAAAAATTATTACAATAACAAATCAAATTAAATCAAAATTACAAATGTCAATATCAATCTATAAATGAAAATTAGTCATAGATAATGTCATCAGAAAAAAAATCATCAACTGAATAGTAACACCCTTTCAACAAAATTATATTACTTGTGCCATTTGTATAGTTTTTTATTTATGTTTCTCAGTCCTCTATATCATCCCCTCGTTTTAAATGCTAAGTAAATAATGGGTATCTTAGTTTTTTTTTATTTACACGTGTTATCAACATCTATTCTTTCGAATTGAATTACGCATCAGGAATCCAAACGACATAAATGTCGCTTGGACTCGTTTTGTAAAATGAAAACATCATATTTTTCAAGAGTCCAAGTGCATTTTTAGCTATATCTTCCAAAATATAAACTTATTTTATGTGTTTTTTATGTAGAATGTTAAATTACAAGTAGAAGCTTCGATGCACATAGATTTACTTTCAGAAAATATAGATACAAATCTTCTGCGAATAAAAACGCGTTTATGTAATTTCTCAAAAAACTGAAAATGGCGCTTGGACTAACTATGCTTAACTGCATCCACTTGTGGTTTGTGTAGCTCAATCCAATAGTTAGGCACCGCCTTTACAATGTTTCCGCATTTTTTATAGCCCTTATGTGTTCCTTTATTCGGGAGGCCATGGTCCTTTTCGTTTGACCTATGTAGGGCTTGCCACAACTAATACACTCCCGGTGTTTCTAGGGGTACCTAATCTATCTTTAAGCGAGCGCAGGTAGTGTGAGATCTTTTTGTAAAGGAGTAAAGATGAATTTGATAACAATATTGAATGCGTGGACTGGACAGGGCTGTACAATATTGAAAACTCAGAGGCTGCTCTAACTTTCTTCTACACTATTTTAAACAAAGTTATTTCAGAGTGCACACCTAGTAAATCTAAGGCGGTAAATAGGTCTCAATTTGTATACCCAGTTTGGTACACCGCAGACTTAATTCATGACATACAGCACAAGTGGCGGTGTCATAAGACGTATAAAAAGTCAGGTTTGCGAAGGGACTACGAATTTTATTCAGAAATGCGGTGCTTAGTGAAAACTAAAGTAACAGACGCGTTTGAGGCGTATCAGGAGAGGCTGCAAATTAACTTTAAGAGCGATCCCAAATCCTTTTGGGGTTTTATTAGGAGAAAGCAAGCCAGTCGCAATAAAACGCGTATAACTAATAATGGCAATCTGTTCAGTGACGAAGAGTGTGCTGAATGTTTTGCCTCATACTTTCACTCCGTATATAGCTCGGTGCGCCCCCGGCTGGACCCTGCAGAGGCGGAACGCGCTGCGCCCGCGGGGGCTGACGCTGCTCGGGTTCACGTCGCGCAGCTGACCCCCAGCGACGTGCGTGCTGCACTTCGTAGTCTAAAGCCCAAGCACTCCCTGGGTCCTGACAACATTCCTCCCTATTTAGTAAAAGATTGCCGGCGGGTTTTCGAGAGGCCCTTGCTACATATATTTAACCTTTGTTTAAAGGAATCTAGCTACCCCGACCGATGGAAGACAACGCGAGTAATTCCCGTTCCGAAAGGAGGAAGCGGCTCGGAGGTGTCTGGGTTCCGCCCGATTGCCGTGCTGTCTGTCTTCGCAAAGATTTTCGAATCTATACTGCAAAAATGCATTTATTCGCAAGTAAGCGCGCGACTTAGCGACGCTCAGCACGGCTTTCGGCTGGGGCGCAGCACGGCCAGCAACCTGCTTTCCTTCATGTCTCACCTCGCCCCGGCTGTCGACGCTGGCGGGCAAGTGGACTGCGCTTACTTTGACTTCCGGAAAGCTTTCGATGCCGTCGACAACGATGTGCTCTTATCGAAGTTTTCCGCGATAGGATTCTCACCGCACCTGCTGAAGTTCTTCGCTAGCTACTTGCGTGACCGTCGGCAGTACGTAGATTACGCTGGGATCCATTCGGCTCCTTATTACACGTTCTCAGGGGTGAGCCAGGGCAGTAATCTTGGCCCCCTGGAATTTGTAATAATGATAAATGATCTCCCAAAGGTTATAAAAGAAGGTCACTGTTTACTATTTGCAGATGACCTAAAGGTGTTCTCTGCGGTAGTAGACACTTCTGATTGTGAACGGCTCCAGGCTGATATAGATAGGGTGGTCCAATGGAGTAGTTCCAATAAATTACTTTTTAATGTAGGCAAATGTTCTGTAATGAGCTACAGTAGAGCGCGCACTCCCTTACAGTTCCACTATGAGGTGGACGGGGCCGCGCTACCGAGAGCGGCGGCCGTTCGGGACCTGGGCCTCGAGATGGTCCCCGACTTGAGGTTTCGCCGACACATTATAAATATATGTGCCAAGTCCTTTAGGAACTTAGGGTTTATTTTGAGACAGAGTGTGCATTTTAGAAATACGCAGGTCATTCAAGTATTGTACAACGCTCTTGTCCGTAGTTACCTTGAAACTAATGCCATAATATGGAATCCATCTGAGACTAAATATAAGCTAATGATAGAGAAAATTCAAAATAAATTTACTCGGTTTCTCTATCTCAAAGAATACGGAGTGTATCCATATTACCCTCTGATGTACCCGAGCCTGTTTGTCATGGGTATGGTGGGGTACAGCAGACTGTCCGTGCGGAGAGACGTGGCCCTCGTGAAGTACGCGGGGCGCGTGCTGCGCGGGGAGCTGCACGACCCGGCCGCTCTAGCAGCTCTGCGCCTGTGCGCCCCCGACAACTATGCAGGCCTGCGGCGCCGCCCCGCCATGCTAGAGGTCCCAACATGCAGGACCAAGCTGCTGAAGCATGCCCCCTTGTCACTCGCTATTTATTTAATTAACCTACTCTCCATGAACAATGTGGATATATTTTTTAATAGCCTGCCGAAACTTTTACAAATGGCACAGGTGGTTATTGAAACTAAATGTACCTACCACTAGTTATGTACTTAAAATTATTGTTTGCATTAATTATGAATTTCTGAATTGATTTTTAATTATCGTTGTTTTATATTGGTTATTATTTATTCATATTTTCGATGATTTATTGTTATTATTATGATACTAATCTATTTAAATTATTATTAAAATCTGTTTTGTTGTGTTTGTAATAAATATAAATATAGCATCGCATTAGGGCCCAAATAACCTGTAAAGATGTTTTATTGAATTGTAAATAAATAAAAATAAATAAATTAAAATTGATCAAGGATTTTTGCAGAACCTTTGCAAATTTATCCATTACTCCTTTTATGTATGACAGGAAAGCTGGTTTGCGTTCCACCATACACTTGTGGACTCCTTGACTTGGCTGACGACGTGGAGGTAGCGAGTGAGTATGAGTAAGCTCGGCTTGCAAGCTGTCGGCCTCACAGAGGCCATGCGCGCGGTTCGTCGGCGCAGCTACTACTGAATGCAAATGCCGAGGGTGGGGATGTGATTCGCATAATAACTTGATAAAAACCAAATTTTTTGTACATTTGTGTACTAATGGACAACAAATGTGGTTTTTATCAAGTTAAGCGATGACACGCGAGGTCATTACTTGGATGGGAGATGGCTCTAATTGCATCTTTTTGCACTTAAAAAATATTTTCTTGTCTTAACTAATTATTGTTTTCGATGTTAGTACCGATATTTTTTAGTGAAACTTCTTTAGAATCATTGTGATTTGAAAACGGATGAAACGGAAATGGAAATAAGATTGGCTTACCCGACAGGGTAAGCCAATCTTAAACGCTTACAAGGTTAAGCAACGCGCGCGCGACGCCAGTACTTGGATGGGTGACCGCCCGAACAAAATCTTTTTGCATAGTATTTTTTTTTGTTTTTTTTTTATTCTTCTTATTCTTTTGTCGATTTACTAAAGTTTCACTTCTATCGTGTGTGAATCTCACTCACACCTTTTTTTATTGTAACATGTGTATAAACTGTGCACGGAACCCTGGGTGTAGCATGCGTCCATCGCACACTTATCAAAAGTATTTATTACCAATTTTATTTTTTTAAACTCACTATCACTCTCTTTTGTGCAAATAACTGCAAGCAGAAATAATTAAGTACCATGAATATTATTTTTTTAAATAATAGATATCAGCGTAACTACTTATGCTTAAACCGCTGCTCATTTTTTTATATAAGTATCTGAAATATTCAAGATACAACGAATATTTTAACATTTTATGCTATATTATAATCGGATTAACCTTCTTACTACTAGCCAATCTTCTAAATACTTGCGTTTGAGAATTATAACGATTAGAAGCTAAAGAAACATTTTAATACATTATCCGCGAAATTTATTTTTGTAGTTAGTGAGTTCTTATTCTAAACGGACGGTTTATAATCTCAGAGTAAAGTTTTACATGTCTACTCTGGTGGACGGGCGCGCCATTTATCTGAGATGGTTATTTCAATAAGTATAGATAGTTGAATATAACTTACCCATCGTCGGCGACACGTATAGTCGTGTCCGTCCCAGTCGCGGCGGTGCGAGGGCCCCGGGCGAGGCGGCGGTGGGGGCTCCGGTAGACTCGGCGGCGGCGGGGGCCCCGGTAGACTCAGTGACGGTGGGGCCCCCGGCGGGCTCGACATGGACTCGTCCAGCGACGATCGCTCCGAGCTCAGCGACGACTCACTGCACACAGGAAAACATCATGCTCTCTCTCTCTCTCTTTAGCCATACAATGTTTACTACTGGACATCAATCTTTCCTACTACCTTATCATCATAATATCACTTGCCAACAATATTAACAGACCAGGTACTGTTAGTGGACCAACTCCTCAACTAATTGCAGCACGGGCCTTAAGGGCAGTTGTACAACTTTTATAATAGGTACTTAGAAGATATGTAATTTTCTTTAACTTTCAATTTATATCTTTTGGATACGTATTAAACCTACTTTAGAATACCTATACCGATTACCAATATTGTTGCAGAACAAACACTGTTCGTCACATTTAATATAAATCTAATTTTAAAATTTAAGAAAACCTTGATTCCAATGCCTTAATTTCTTTATACGTAAAACACCATAACATTTAGTAATATGCACGCGATGCGCTTTTATTTGATACCACACAAGTATATTTACAGATTTTCGGTTTTCCTTCCCCACTCTCACCCCCATAACTTTTCTCAACCGATGTTCATGAAATATATCTAAGAACACTCGTGCTAAACTCACCTTTCATACAAAAAAAACTAAATTGAAATCGCTCCATTCTATCGGGAGCTATGATGTCCCAGACAGACAGACACACAGACAGACAGACACGTGAAACTTATAACACCCCTCTTTTTTGGACGGGGGTAACAAATCAAAAAGCATTCTAGTAGGCCTCTTTTCTTTTTTCCTTTTTATAACAACCATATATAAATCCATGCTTTAAACTTAAATCACCCGCAAAATGTATCTATCAAATTTACTAAGCTAGAAAAGGAATTGCACAGGTTGTTATTGATTGATGTTGGGGATGTCAAAGTCTGCAGTGAGGGTCATGACTGAAACCTGCTCTTCTACCGGGAAGGGCGACCAACAATCCAGTCCAGTCAATAGTCAAGGGTGGAGTCGGGTTTCTTATTCCCAAGTCCCTCGTGAACAATATCTTAAACACCAGAGGGGGGTAACAAAAATTACGTTACAACAAAGATTGAATGAATTAATTGAAATATCAATTATAGAGTAGTTCTAAATTTCTAATAGGATGTTCAAGTTGTAATGAATGCAATTATACATTTCATTTCAGGCAACCAAGCCGTAAAAGTTATACTTAATAGTAATTCATTAAAAATAGGTAGGTAGTTTACTTTTACAAAAGAAGACATGAACAATAATAAAAGTTTTTTTATTTCCAAAAAAAGTCTTACAATATTTATAATACTTATCTATATATATATAAAAGAAAGTCGTGTTAGTTACACCACTTATAACTCAAGAACGGTAGAACAGATTTGGGTGAAAATTGGTATGGAGGTAGCTTAGAGCCAGGAGACGGACATAAGAGCCAGGAGGGACTTTTCATCCCGTTCGACAGCGTTCCCGTGTGACTTGACATGAATATCTTAATATATATAAATCTCTTGTCACAATGTTTGTCCTCAATGGACTCCTAAACCACTTAACCAATTATAATAAAATTCGCACACCATGTGCAGTTCGATCCAACTTGAGAGATAGGATAGTTTAAATCTCAAATTATAGTCGCAATTTTAATTTATTGCTAATTATTTGTCTGTTATTATCTACAGGTTATCAAAAGTGTAAAATAAATGTCTTTTTATAGGTTGTCTATGATTTTTCTTGATAAGCTATTCATACGTGGTGGTTATATACTCTTTGAGCTATTGTCTATGTCTCGAAAGTTCAATATTCAACATAGTTTTCAATCATTTTTTTTCTGACATGAGTTTAAAGTAATTAATTTTTGGAGTTTACTCCTTAAGAAACGATTTGAGCTATAAGTCCCGGCATGGAAATTTTATGGGGAGTAAAATCAAGTGTTAAAGAGACAAACATATATATCTGTAGGATTCAACGTGTAAAAGAATGAGATGGAATACCGTCGAAACGTCACGTTCGAAATAAGAACTTTAACGCATTTTGATTGGTTGTTTGTTGTGTCTCTGGAATGCGAGTTACCATTCTTGACATTCGAATACGCTTTCGAAAAAGTATTCGACTAGCATTCACTTAGAATTTCTCAGTGAGTAGAGGTGAGAGTGAAAAGTTATTTAGTAAAATAATCAATATTTACAAAAAAATGTTGGCCGGACGTTTCTTTTTCACTAGGATATCGTCTTACAAAGATATCTTTTACGTTTTTGTGCAGGGAACTAAAACAATTGACGAATTTATGGTCCTCTCAACGCGTTTCGTTGGAACATATAATAAGTACCTTCTGTTATTTATTAATTAAAATATTAAAAAGAAGCTATAGTTTCGACACCTAATTAATTTGTTCTTAATTTAAAAATTAATTTAAAAATGATATTATAATTCAAAGTGAAAGAAATCAATCATCCTAAAATTGGATTTGTATAAATTGAACACAATTATTATTATTTTGTAACATATTTTATGTAATACGTTTTATTGGATACCAGTACTGCCTTCGCCGTCGGGTCGCTGCTACACTCGCGGCTGTAAACTGTAAAAGTGACATTATGATTTGCTAGAAATAATACATAGTGATATTAAAGAAATGAAGCTAACAATAGGTAATGCAAAGCCAAGCTCGTGTATAATATAAAGAGATTTAAGAGATGACATGGCAAGAATGAAAAATACCACGTCATTCTTCGAGCATGAGAATGAGTGTCTATACAGCCTGCATTACTAATCAGTGCAACACTTACCCAACAGGGGTTTGATATCACTCACTAGAAGTTAAGATATAAATATTCAATTTAGAATTATGAAAATTATGCAGAAACGGCAGCGAACCAAGAGCGCCTCGGTGAGTCAAAATGGCGACCGACGCCATGCAGCCGACATACTCCGACACAGCGACGACGCCAGGCGTCGTCGCTGCGTCGGTCTCGTTTTCTCCTGCGCAGTGTAATGACTCGACAAGCTCGCGACCATAAACAACCGCCCGGAGCGCTGTGAAGTTAGGCGCGTGTTGACGAACTTATCTATGGCCGTCAAACTCTCGATCGTTGAAACGAGTCGCACACAACAAATAATACAGATAATAAATAATATTCCAAATAACCTATTTCAAGGTAACGAATTACGTTACATACTACAAAAAACTGAATGCAGTAACAAATACATTTTTACCTACACTATAAATAATAATAAATAAATATTTCCGGACTACTCACACAGCATCACCTAAACCCCAACTAAGCAGAGCTTGTACTATGGGTGTTAGGTGACTGATATACTACATAGATACATTTTTTTTTTGTAAATACATACTTATTATACATAGAAAATACCCAGACCCGAAACCAGAAATTGCAGATCGTACAAATCTGGTCCCGCGGCGGGAATCGAACCCGCAACCTCCTGCGCCTCAGGCGGGTTTTCGCCCACCGAGCCACAGAGGTCGTCAATTGCCCATACTATACACAATATCAATAAATAATGTCAAAATAACATACTAATTAACAGCATTTAGGACCCAAATTGAAATGCGTGCGCGGATAAACCGCGAATGGACTGATATTTAGAGTTAATTTCCTACTAATACCTTATGGCTCGAGTTGTGAAAAAGATTGATGTTAGGTACCTATATTATATCTAGTTATTGTTTACTTGGCAACGACGTCAAAATTATTAAATACTTAATTATTTAATTGTTTATGTTTCTTTTAATTATCACTTATAATGTCGAAATGATTTGTAAAGTAAATTTATTTTGTACTTTTCAGTTTCTCTTATGAAGTTGGTTTAATTTTTGGCAAAAAAGTTTTATTGTACATAGGTTGCTCTTCACTTAAGTACCTTGTGATACACGAAATTTTTTGTTTTATTATCAATATACAATCATTACGGCTTTGTCGGGAAAGATTTGATCGTCTTGCTCGCGGCATTATTAATTAAACTTCACTTCACTTCAATTCACCTAAAAATTTATTCAAAACTCATATTTTCAACCATACCGAGTTTTATAGTTCACTTCACTGTTTATACGAATGGGCAATGGCACTATCGTTACATTATAATTGTTATTCATTTTATTTAATAGAAATAGTTTGAATATTGATTTCTTACAAATATCAAATTGTCATCTATACGTCATTACATAACTGTCATTATACGTCAATTACATAGCTATCATTTGCGTTTTGTTATTCGAAGTCTGATTCTTTTTTGCTATAACACGTTTTATAGTGACTGATGTTTCATGTCAAGTCACACGGGAACGCTGTCGAACGGGATGAAAAGTATCTTATGACCGTCTCCTGGCTCTAAGATACCTCCATACCAATTTTCACCTAAATCCGTTCTACCGTTCTTGAGTTATAAGTGGTGTAACTAACACGACTTTCTTTTATATATATATATATATATACTAGCGGCCCGGCCCGGCGTCGCACGGGTTTAAAATTTTCCCGGAAATTATTCGAATTTTTCTCGCCGTAAAAACCATCCTAAGACTCCAACGAACATTTAAAAAAAAGTTGAGTTATGCGCTTAGCAACACATTTTGCGATTCATTTTATATGTAAGATTAATGTATAAAATGAAAAAAGTTGTTGTAGTGACATAACTATAATAGTTGGACATATGCTACCGCGGAGTTTTTTGTAGACATTATGATGTTCTTCAATATTGTTGTAGGTACATTATTTTCTATCGCTAATAGTTTCGGCAGCGCATTCGACGACGACATTTTAAGACTCATTTTTCTACACCTTCGGTTACATTGTTCAAATTTTACCAAGGATCCCTAATTTTTTTCTAAATGAAATGTAGCCTATGTCAAATTGAAAGAATGTAGCATTCTATGGGTAAAAGAATTGTTTAAATCGGGCCAGTACTTTTCGAGCCTATTCATTACAAACATACAAAAATAGGTACAAATCTTTCCTCTTTATAATATTAGTGTAGATGTAGATTATTATTTTCCAAATACCAATCTAACTTAAAATATTATGATATTTGTAGCATAATGTGTAATGGAACGCAGCTGTCAACGAGCAACCCGTTGACAGCTGACGTTGAAGGGCCTCCTTCTCTTGTGATCACTGGCCAGGGACAGAGCACACCGTTGCTCCGTTAATTAATAATATTAATTATGTACTGTGAGAAAACATCACAAATAAAACCTAAGTAAATATCAACAAGTGTTTCAATACAAAACATTACATGGCGCAGCCGAAAAAGAACCGAAGTTTCCAAGATTAAGTCGGATCACACAAGGTAACCTCAAGTGAAATAAGGCACATGGTCGAAGAACTATATATTACAAACAAATATTAATATTAAATATGAACAAAGAGGAACTGTGTGATAAAATGACGGCCGTTGAGTACAGAAGGCCTCAAGCACTGAATTTAGAAGATCTGGAGAACTGCTGGCAGCAATGGCAGCGATTCAAGCGGTCATTTCGCACCTATATAATGGCGGCGGGCTTGGAAAGATTGGCAGAAGGAAGAAAAGCGGCAATTTTAATAAATTGCATTGGAGAGCAAGCTGAGGAGCTCTATTATAATGTCCTCAAGACGGAAGAAAAAGAAAAATTGGAAGACATAATAATTATTTTTGATAATTACTTCATGCCGAAGCAAAACGAAGTAATCAACACCTTCAAATTTAACCAAAGACATCAAGAAGAAGGGGAAACCTTTGATTATTTTTACTCTTCAATAAGAAGATTGGCAGAAAACTGCAACTTTGGTGATTTCAAGGACAGGATGCTGCGGGACAAAATTATAATGGGGGTTCGGGAACAGCGAATACAGCAAAAGTTGCTGGAAGTTAAAGATCTCTCATTGGACAAGACCATCGAGATCTGCAGGGCGGCTGAGCTGTCCAAAGGATTTATGAAGACCCTCAGCGGTTCCCCGGAGGTGCATGCAGTGCAGGCGAGAAATGTACAACAGCACCATACCACTAATAATAAAGCTAAGTATTTTAATACTATGAATAATCAAAATAGAGCCCGCAGTTCAGCAAAGTCGAATAATTATTTTAACAGATCATTTTACCATTGTAAAAAATGTAACTCAGAGCATGGGCCAAGGCAGTGTCCCGCATATGGCAAAACATGTTCTAATTGTAAGAGATTGAATCACTATAGTGTAGGTTGCACTTTTAATAAGAAAAGGGTGGATAATATTAATAATAATGACAGTGTTAATAGTGATAATAATGTTCATGAGTTATGACTAGTTTACTCAATCAATCTAGGTAACAATGAGTGGACAGAGTCCCTTAGAGTGGAAAACAAAAAAGTACATTTCAAATGTGACACAGGGGCTCAAATTAATGTGATCAGCTTAAGCGATCTTAACAAAATTGTCAATGATGATAATAATATTAAAATTTCTGAAACAAAAACATTAATTGAAGTCTTCGGAGGTGGGAAATTACTTCCTTTAGGAAAAGTATCACTAAATATTTTTCCCAATATTAAAAATGTTAAAAGTTTTAAAATAGAGTTCATAATTGTGAGAGAAAAGGTCAAGCCAATTTTAGGGCTGTCCTCATTAATTCAATTAAATTTATTAAAGAACTCTAATATTAATACTATTAAAACTGATAATGTAAATGCTAATAGTAAAGAAACAACAAAGAATGTTTTGATAAGTAATAATACTAATACTAAAGATATATTAATTACTAATTCATCCTTATTGGACAGTAAAGACTGTTTAATTAATAAAAACAATGAACTGTTTCAGGGTGTAGGCGAGTTTAAAACTCCGCTGAAGCTGCGCATTCGACCAGGAGTGGAGCCTGTGGTTAGACCACCGAGGCGGGTGCCGAACGCGCTCAAGACGCGCCTGGCGGACAAGCTGGCGGCTCTGGTGCGACATAAAGTCATTGCTAAGGTAGAGCACCCTGATAGTTTTGTCAGTAATCTTGTAATAATTGAAAAGAAAGACGGTTCCTTAAGAATCTGTCTGGACCCAAAGGATCTCAATCAGGTATTAATTAGAGAACATCATCTAATCCCAACTTTAGATGAGATTTTGCCTAGAATAAGTAACCGAAAGTATTTTTCTGTATTGGATTTGTCAGATGGATTTTATAATATTAAGCTTGATGAAAAATCTAGTAATTTGTGCACATTTAATAGCCCGTTTGGCTGCCATAAATTTTTAAGGCTCCCATTTGGGATCTCAGTGGCACCGGAAATCTTTCAGAAATACAGTGAGAGGGCTTTCGGGGACATTCCCGGTGTCATTGTCTACTGTGACGATTTATTAATATGTGGAGAAACTGAACAGGACCATGATGCAATATTAGAAAAAGTATTTAATAGAGCTAAAGAGCATAATGTTCGCTTCAACAAAAATAAATTCCAATATAAATTAAAACAAGTAAAGTATTTTGGTCATATTTTCTCAGAAAACGGTATGCAAATAGATCCAGACAGAGTTAGTGCTATTATTAATATGAAAAGTCCTAATAATAAGAAAGAACTTCAAATTTTTCTAGGTATGGTCAATTATTTAAGGAAATTTATACCACATTTAGCTAATATTGCATCACCCCTACAATTGTTACTAAAGAAAAATGTAGATTGGATCTGGACGGAAGTTCATGAAAAGGTGTATACTAATATTAAAATTAAAATAAGTCAAGCTCCCATATTACAAAATTTTGATGAAAAACTGCCCATAACCATCCAGTGTGATGCTTCTAAAGACGGGCTGGGCTGTTGTCTTCTTCAGAATGGGAAGCCGGTCTGTTTTGCATCTCGTAGTTTAACATCAGCGGAGCGTAATTTTTCACAAATTGAAAAAGAATTATTAAGTGTCATTTGGTCAACACGTAAATTCCACTATTATATATATGGTCGTAAAGTAACAGTCTCTTAAAAAAGCACCTTCATGAAGTTCCATCACCCAGGTTACAAAGATTAAAACTTAAATTGTTAAGGTATGATATTGAATTTAAATACTTGCAAGGAAAATTCATGTATATTGCAGACCTTCTGTCACGCTCTTACCAAGACTGCCAGGATACTGATGAGTCCTACATGTACGAGGTCATACATTGTATAGGTATTTCTAAACATTTTGAATGCACGGAAGAACAGAAAATAAAATTAACAGATGAAAGTTCCAATGATCAGGAATTAGAAATATTAAGAAATTTCATTAAAGATGGTTGGCCTAATAATAATAAAAATATTCCTGATGGGTTACACAGTTATCACAAATTAAGAAATGAATTGACTGTTGATGAAAAATTGGTGTTTTTTAATAATAGATTAATTGTTCCTAAAAAGTTGAGACAATCATTTATTAAGACTTTGCATGAAGGTCACATTGGCATAGCAAAAATGAAACAGTTGGCAAGAAATTTATATTATTGGCCGCATATAGACTCACATATAGAAGAATATGTTAAGCGATGTTATCCATGTCAAACACATCATAATAATAATAATAAAGAGCCATTAATGCCCCACAACATACCTCGCTTACCCTTTTGTAAATTAGCTATTGACATTATGGATTTTAAAGCAAAGAATTACCTGGTAGTGTATGATTATTATTCTAAATGGCTAGATATTAAACTGATAACTAGTAAAAGCTCTAAATCCATAATTGATGTGTTAATTAGTATTTTTTCATACTTTGGCATACCAGCAGAAATAGTGTCTGATCATGTTCCTTTTGATTCAAAAGAATGTAAAGATTTTGCTTATGATTGGGGATTTAAATTCACATACACAAGCCCTAGGTATTCACAATCCAATGGTATGGCTGAAAGAGGTGTTCAGATTGCAAAACGAATGCTTTATAAATGCTCTGAAGATAAAACTGACTATAGATTAGCTTTGTTAAATTATAGGGCAGCACCCATAGCTGGTACTAATTTAACGCCTAGTGAACTGTTGATGAATAGAAATTTGAAGACTAAATTGTTAGTTCCTTCACAATATTTACAACCAAAACTTAATGTTCATGTGGAACAACAACTAAATAAAATTAGAGATAGTAATATAAAAAATTATAATAAGACAACTAGAAGTAAGAAACACTTTGTAGTCAGTCAACCCATCTGGTTCAAAAAAGATGTAAATAAGAATGTATGGTTACAAGGCAAAATTATAAGTGATAATGGAATGAGATCTTATAATTTAGTTGATAAGAACAATGTTAGATATACAAGAACATCATATCACATAAGATCAGCATGACTTGGTGTTCACCGGGCCAGCCAGCAGCTCCTTGACTGGTTGAATGTACAGCTTCTAATTGATTTGTTTGTTATATTGATTGCTAGTGTTAACTTAATTAAGTAGGTATAGCTATTGTGAGTTATTTTTTTTTCCCTGTTGGAAGGGGAAGGAAAAGCGATTAAAAGCATTGCATTTTAATTCAAGATCATTTAATGTAATTATAAAAACTTAGTAAGTTAATTAAGTATCCTAATTTGTTTATATAAACATAGCTTTCTAATTCTTTGTTTAAAAGGGGAAGATGTAGCATAATGTGTAATGGAACGCAGCTGTCAACGAGCAACCCGTTGACAGCTGACGTTGAAGGGCCTCATTCTCTTGTGATCACTGGCCAGGGACAGAGCACACCGTTGCTCCGTTAATTAATAATATTAATTATGTACTGTGAGAAAACATCACAAATAAAACCTAAGTAAATATCAACAAGTGTTTCAATACAAAACATTACAATATTTACTATTAATATTTAATTTTGGATGATTGTTGTAGGTACTTAAAATTAAGTATTTGTTTTATGTAAGATAGTGGCGTGATTCTTGTGCTGCTTCACTTTGCTCTCGTGATGAGAAGCACGAAGTCGAGCACGATTTCTTGTTCTTCTTCATTCCTTTCATTTGCAGTATTTCGTATTCTTCTTGCATTACGGCTTTGTCGGGAAAGATTCGATCGTCTTGCTCGCGGCATTATTAATTAAACTTCACTTCACTTCAATTCACCTAAAAAATTATTTCAATCATTTGCGTTTTGTTATTCCAAGTCAGATTCTTTTTTGTTATAACACGTTTTATAGTGACTGTCGTTTCATGTCAAGTCACACGGGAACGCTGTCGAACGGGATGAAAAGTATCTTATGTCCGTCTCCTGGCTCTAAGCTACCTTCATACCAATTTTCACCCAAATCTGTTCTACCGTTCTTGAGTTATAAGTGGTGTAACTAACGCGACTTTCTTTTATATATATAGATATAGATGTTTATTAACCTCCGACCAAAAAAAGAGGAGTGTTATAAGTTTAACGTGTCTGTCTGTCTGTATGTGTATCCGTCTGTCCGGGACATCATAGCTCCCGAACGGATGGAGCCATTTCAATTAAGTTTAGTTTGAAAGGAGAGTTTGGCGCGAGTTGTCTTAGACATATATCATGGAAATCTGTTTTGCTGTTTAAAAGTTATGGGGGTGAGAGTGGGAAGGAGAGAGTTTGCAATTATACTCGAGTGGGGTATCAAATGAAAGCCCAACGCGTGTACATTACAAAATATTATGGTGTTTTACTTTTAAGAAAATTAAGGCATTGGAATCTGGGATTTTCTTATATTTAAAATTTAGTTTATTTATTTATTTATTTGCACACATGTACATTTATACAGATATAGGTCAATTGTTACATCTTAAGTCAATATGTACATGCATCCCGGAGGGGCACTGCAAATTGGGTTTGCGTCAAAATACATTAAAAAGAAAAACAATTTTAAACAATATTCTTAAATGTCATTCAAACTAATCATCAATGTTAATTTAAAAAAAATATTAATTACAATTAAAATTAAATGATAAATATAAATAACAGTATATAATAAACCGATAGTCGTTGTGAACATCCTACTACCTACCTAACCTACCTACCTAGCTACCTACTTAAGTATATATAAGTTTTAAATTAGTATTTATGATTGTCTGTAAGGTATAGATTTATATGGACCTGAGATGTCTGGAATAAATGATTTATTATTATTATTATGTCAATTTATCACTGAGGAATTCGTCAACGGAATAATAACATTTGTTTATTAATATTTTTTTCAAATTATTTTTGAACGATAACGATATTGTTATAAACTAATTATTTTTTTTATCAAGATGTCATTAGCGAATAATTAAAACGCACTATATGGTAAAATAAACTGAGACTGAACCTGAATTGTAAAACTGATGCGTTGTGTATACGAGTATGTCACCGGAAATTAATATAATCCGCGGGGTGATCAATATCCTAATTAATTGATCAATTTACGGAAAATCATCAACAGCTGTTGGAATGTATTATTATACGTTTAAATTTCAGGTAATAAATCAAATTACGACGTTGCTCCGCAAAATCGTCAGAGGACTCTGATTGGTTGAAAAAGTTGTAGGTTAGGTTATGTTTGTATATGAAAAATCATTCGGTATCAATACGCGACGCGCAGTGCGCTTCAACGTGCTAATTTGTAGAACCGGGCGCGCGCGTTGAAGTCTATGGCTTGCACGCAACGGCCGGAGCACGTGTGAGTATGCAACTATAAATTTATAATTCTAATGATTCTAAAGTTGTAGAATCTCAGACATTATTATCGTCATAACATGTTTTTGTACATGTATTGGTGCTTTCAATTTACGAGTGAGTTTGGCGGCGAGCAGCTGACGACGGTTACGTAGGCAGGAAGTACCTAATGTGACGCTCATCATGTAAATATAACTATTAATAACAATAAATAGCAAGCATCTATAGTATGTTGGGAACCAGTTTGTGGATAAACGTAGCACGGAACGGAGAGCAACTTTGTATTTGGTTGTACCCGCTACGGACGGCCATTCGAATGAATCTCTTTCTGTTCGGCGCTTGAGTGTACCAGACAAACAAAATAAAATTAAGCTAATTAAAAAATTGAATTTCAATGCAAATAACAGCACAATAATATAGTATTTTATACTAAGTAGTACATTATTGTTGACTATTTGTCAACGCAAAGTATTCACCGGTATCAAAAACTGGGGATTTAATGACCCATCCATGACAGTTACGACTTCTTATAGGATGAGTTCCGGCTGCACGAACTGAGGAGGCTCTTTAGCTAATAATGAGCTTCCTCCGGTTGCAGGCTCACACGGAGGCCTGCTGTCTCCGCACAGTCTGCAGGAGGTTGCTATCTGTAATGAGCTGAAGGTCCGCAAACCACATACACACATACATCGGACGTCAAGCAGTAGTGCGCTCGTGTTTGTAGGATAAACAGCTACCTGTAATGAGCTGAGAATCCGTAGACACTTACAGAGGATGTATTTACCTGAACAAAGCGGAGTAGGGTCCGAGGCGCGCGCCCTGCACCACGTACAGCGCGTCCCCGGCCACCATGGCCACCTGGAACAGGTGCTCCAGGGCGGGGCTCACGCGGAAGAACGTGTAGGGCGGTGACCCTGCACAAATACAATTGAGGGGAAAATTTATTGAAAAAATCGGGCTTCCAATATTTTGGCATAGCTGCCATTTTGATGTCGACGTAATTTGAAAAACTTACAAACAAAAAGTGTTGAGGACCCAAATCTCTAACCTATACGGTTTCTGAGATATTTCAGTTTGAAAAGTGAAAATAAAATGTTTAGTCTAGAAACCGTGCGTTTTAGAGATTTGATTTCATCGCATTTTTATATTTATATATACCTACATATATATATCGACCGACGCTGGAAATTTGAAATGTCGTAAGGGACAAACCTACGCTATACAAGAGAGCAAAAAACATAATTTGTTCTTTTAAAACATCACAACTTTGTCATTCTTTTTCCTATTAAGATGCTTTCTAACCCTCGACAAAAAAAGACGTGTCTGTCTGTCTGTCTGGGTCATTTTAGCTCCCGAACGGGTGTTCTGTCTAATAAATCTAAATTTAAAATTAAAGACAAACCCCCGATTCCTATGCCTTCATTTCCTTAAATGTAAAACAACATAATATTATGTAATGTGGACGCGATGCGCTTTCATTTGATACCCTACACTAGCATATTTGCAGATTTTCTGTTTTTCTTCCCACTCTCACCCCCATTACTTTTAAACGGCTCAACCGATTTTCATGAAACATGTCTAAGAACATACGAGCCAAGCTCACCTTTCATACAAAAAAAAAACTAAATTAAAATCGCTCCAACCGTTCGGGAACACACAGACAGACAGATAGACAGATACGTCAAACTTATTACACCCCTCTTTTTTGGTCGGGGGTTAAAAATGTCCCTCACGACAAAATGTCCCTTACGACATTTTAAATTTCCAGCGTCGATGTAGAGGTATATTGTTTATCAAACATTTACTCTGTCGATTGAAATGAGTTTTATCACTGGACGTTTTATCAAAATGGGCTGGAGTTTTAATGAAATTTAGTTAGCATGAAGTTCCAATAAAAAAAGTTTAAATATAAGTTAGAACGCGTTTATTAAGTTAAAATTGTTTTCGAACGTGAATAATTATTTCACTGTTAAATAGCCTACCGCTACTTTACCGCGGGACAATAGGTCGTTCCCGCGGAGAAAATGCTTAAAACGTGGACAACGTCGTGGCAGTTATAGAAAATAGATACATTAGCTTTACCCTGATGTCACCGGTACCAGTACAGTCCAGGTAGTAATCGAGATCGCGGTATCCGGCCGCGGGCAGCCACGCCAGTGGGGGGAACCAGCACCGGACCTGTACAGTACTGTACCTGTACAGTCCAGATAGAAGTAATCGAGATCGCGGTATCCGGCCGCGTGCAGCGCCGCGCGCACCACGCCGCGCAGCGCGGGCAGCCACGCCAGTGGGGGGAACCAGCACCGGACCTGTACAGTACTGTACCTGTACAGTCCAGATAGAAGTAATCGAGATCGCGGTATCCGGCCGCGTGCAGCGCCGCGCGCACCACGCCGCGCAGCGCGGGCAGCCACGCCAGTGGGGGGAACCAGCACCGGACCTGTACAGTACTGTACCTGTACAGTCCAGATAGAAGTAATCGAGATCGCGGTATCCGGCCGCGTGCAGCGCCGCGCGCACCACGCCGCGCAGCGCGGGCAGCCACGCCAGTGGGGGGAACCAGCACCGGACCTGTACAGTACTGTACCTGTACAGTCCAGATAGAAGTAATCGAGATCGCGGTATCCGGCCGCGTGCAGCGCCGCGCGCACCACGCCGCGCAGCGCGGGCAGCCACGCCAGTGGGGGGAACCAGCACCGGACCTGTACAGTACTGTACCTGTACAGTCCAGATAGAAGTAATCGAGATCGCGGTATCCGGCCGCGTGCAGCGCCGCGCGCACCACGCCGCGCAGCGCGGGCAGCCACGCCAGTGGGGGGAACCAGCACCGGACCTGTACAGTACTGTACCTGTACAGTCCAGATAGAAGTAATCGAGATCGCGGTATCCGGCCGCGTGCAGCGCCGCGCGCACCACGCCGCGCAGCGCGGGCAGCCACGCCAGTGGGGGGAACCAGCACCGGACCTGTACAGTACTGTACCTGTACAGTCCAGATAGAAGTAATCGAGATCGCGGTATCCGGCCGCGTGCAGCGCCGCGCGCACCACGCCGCGCAGCGCGGGCAGCCACGCCAGTGGGGGGAACCAGCACCGGACCTGTACAGTACTGTACCTGTACAGTCCAGATAGAAGTAATCGAGATCGCGGTATCCGGCCGCGTGCAGCGCCGCGCGCACCACGCCGCGCAGCGCGGGCAGCCACGCCAGTGGGGGGAACCAGCACCGGACCTGTACAGTACTGTACCTGTACAGTCCAGATAGAAGTAATCGAGATCGCGGTATCCGGCCGCGTGCAGCGCCGCGCGCACCACGCCGCGCAGCGCGGGCAGCCACGCCAGTGGGGGGAACCAGCACCGGACCTGTACAGTACTGTACCTGTACAGTCCAGATAGAAGTAATCGAGATCGCGGTATCCGGCCGCGTGCAGCGCCGCGCGCACCACGCCGCGCAGCGCGGGCAGCCACGCCAGTGGGGGGAACCAGCACCGGACCTGTACAGTACTGTACCTGTACAGTCCAGATAGAAGTAATCGAGATCGCGGTATCCGGCCGCGTGCAGCGCCGCGCGCACCACGCCGCGCAGCGCGGGCAGCCACGCCAGTGGGGGGAACCAGCACCGGACCTGTACAGTACTGTACCTGTACAGTCCAGATAGAAGTAATCGAGATCGCGGTATCCGGCCGCGTGCAGCGCCGCGCGCACCACGCCGCGCAGCGCGGGCAGCCACGCCAGTGGGGGGAACCAGCACCGGACCTGTACAGTACTGTACCTGTACAGTCCAGATAGAAGTAATCGAGATCGCGGTATCCGGCCGCGTGCAGCGCCGCGCGCACCACGCCGCGCAGCGCGGGCAGCCACGCCAGTGGGGGGAACCAGCACCGGACCTGTACAGTACTGTACCTGTACAGTCCAGATAGAAGTAATCGAGATCGCGGTATCCGGCCGCGTGCAGCGCCGCGCGCACCACGCCGCGCAGCGCGGGCAGCCACGCCAGTGGGGGGAACCAGCACCGGACCTGTACAGTACTGTACCTGTACAGTCCAGATAGAAGTAATCGAGATCGCGGTATCCGGCCGCGTGCAGCGCCGCGCGCACCACGCCGCGCAGCGCGGGCAGCCACGCCAGTGGGGGGAACCAGCACCGGACCTGTACAGTACTGTACCTGTACAGTCCAGATAGAAGTAATCGAGATCGCGGTATCCGGCCGCGTGCAGCGCCGCGCGCACCACGCCGCGCAGCGCGGGCAGCCACGCCAGTGGGGGGAACCAGCACCGGACCTGTACAGTACTGTACCTGTACAGTCCAGATAGAAGTAATCGAGATCGCGGTATCCGGCCGCGTGCAGCGCCGCGCGCACCACGCCGCGCAGCGCGGGCAGCCACGCCAGTGGGGGGAACCAGCACCGGACCTGTACAGTACTGTACCTGTACAGTCCAGATAGAAGTAATCGAGATCGCGGTATCCGGCCGCGTGCAGCGCCGCGCGCACCACGCCGCGCAGCGCGGGCAGCCACGCCAGTGGGGGGAACCAGCACCGGACCTGTACAGTACTGTACCTGTACAGTCCAGATAGAAGTAATCGAGATCGCGGTATCCGGCCGCGTGCAGCGCCGCGCGCACCACGCCGCGCAGCGCGGGCAGCCACGCCAGTGGGGGGAACCAGCACCGGACCTGTACAGTACTGTACCTGTACAGTCCAGATAGAAGTAATCGAGATCGCGGTATCCGGCCGCGTGCAGCGCCGCGCGCACCACGCCGCGCAGCGCGGGCAGCCACGCCAGTGGGGGGAACCAGCACCGGACCTGTACAGTACTGTACCTGTACAGTCCAGATAGAAGTAATCGAGATCGCGGTATCCGGCCGCGTGCAGCGCCGCGCGCACCACGCCGCGCAGCGCGGGCAGCCACGCCAGTGGGGGGAACCAGCACCGGACCTGTACAGTACTGTACCTGTACAGTCCAGATAGAAGTAATCGAGATCGCGGTATCCGGCCGCGTGCAGCGCCGCGCGCACCACGCCGCGCAGCGCGGGCAGCCACGCCAGTGGGGGGAACCAGCACCGGACCTGTACAGTACTGTACCTGTACAGTCCAGATAGAAGTAATCGAGATCGCGGTATCCGGCCGCGTGCAGCGCCGCGCGCACCACGCCGCGCAGCGCGGGCAGCCACGCCAGTGGGGGGAACCAGCACCGGACCTGTACAGTACTGTACCTGTACAGTCCAGATAGAAGTAATCGAGATCGCGGTATCCGGCCGCGTGCAGCGCCGCGCGCACCACGCCGCGCAGCGCGGGCAGCCACGCCAGTGGGGGGAACCAGCACCGGACCTGTACAGTACTGTACCTGTACAGTCCAGATAGAAGTAATCGAGATCGCGGTATCCGGCCGCGTGCAGCGCCGCGCGCACCACGCCGCGCAGCGCGGGCAGCCACGCCAGCGGGGAGAACACGCACCTCACCCGCTCCGCTGTACAACACCACATTCAATAAATCTAATTATCTAAAGTAAACGTCGCTAGCTGGTAACCCCCTCGCAACAGTGGTGTGTCAGAGTTCGTACGCGGGAGGGGTTCCCGGTTAGCGACGCATACTGTGCATTGATTTGGTTTGTATAAGTCGCAGTCCGATCTTATGATACGCCGTTATGGATTAATTCGATTAACCGATTCGTTGCGTGTAACACGTGAGCCGTGCCATTTTGAAATTGATGGTAATTACTTCAAATTAAGTAGCAGGGAGATCTACCCATTTGTTTTTAAATGAAGCTTGCAAGTCGGTATCTGTCCAGTCGAATTCTGCTCTAATATTTGGTCATCGTCGTCGCATTGAGTTTCAATTTCTGTATCGGGAATATACTTTCTTTTACGCCGTAATTCTGAAACAATAACTAGGCAATAGTTTTCTTTAAAATATTTGAAATTTCTTATACGGAAAACCAAAACAATATTTTTAAAACTAATTTCAGTAAATAAGGTTTATTGCCAATAATACATTTATTTTTCCACTTTTTATCACTTGAAACTACGTTCCTGACCGTTCACATTAGGTAGATTTCGAATGTTAACTAAAAGATTTATGATTAGAACCACATATAAATTGTAAAAGCGCTGTTTTCTTTTCCATGTTGAAACAGGAACCGTGTCATTTAATCGTATGGCGCTTGGCTCAGCAACCATGTCATGGCAATTTTGTTCAACGCCACAGTTAGAAATTTGCAAAATTAGACATCGCCACGAATCGGTTACTAAACATTAGTTCGAGGTAGCTACATTGTACCATAATAGCAATCAAACTACGGAAGCAGAAGAGCTGATCCCAACTGGCTGGGACCTGCCCGAGCGACGCTCCAGCCGCGGGTGCTGACAGTCAGCACGCCGCCGAGGCCCGCCACCTGCGGCTAGAGTTAGTGCGACACATGGACGGGAGGGGTCCTGGACACCTGACATACAGGTGTGACTTAGTTAAGGCTCCAGTCCCCCTAAATGTAATGTGTTTGTACTATCTAGATTTAACTTCGTATTTATCTTGTTTTTGTTTTCAACCCCCGACCAAAAAAGAGGAGTGTTATAAGTTTGACGTGTCCGTCTGTTCGTCTGTCTGCCTGTCTGGGACATCATAGCTCCCGAACGGATGGAGCGATTTCAATTTAGTTTTTTTGAAGTGAAACTTCTATAGAATCGTAGTGATTTCAAACCGGATGCAAAAAGATGAAACGGAAATGATGTAAGAGACACAAATACAATGCTTTATTTAAATTTCTTTGCGCGATACTTCGTAGTTGAGACTACGAAGTATCGCGCAAAGAGGTATTGCTGTATTTTATTTATACTATTTTGTAACATACTTTATGTAATACGCTTTATTGAAGTAATATAAATAATCCGAATAATTACAGATATATGTTTGTTTCTCTTAACATTTTAGCAGATGCGTTAAATGAACGCATCTGCTTCTCGACGTCGATCGTCATGCAACGCATCTCTCTTTTTTTCTATTCGATATATATCATAATTATAGTTCATAAGTAGTAGACTCCAATCGTGCGTCGTAGCTGACACACACACACTTTTTTTTATTGTGCTTATTATTCTTTCGTCGATTTACTGAAGTTTCACTTCTATCATGTGTGAATCGCACACACACCTTTTTTTGTATGAAAGGTGTGTTTGGCGCGGTTGAGCCGTTTAAAAGTTATGGGGGTGAGAGTGGGGAAGGAAAACCGAAAATCTGCAAATAAACTCGAGTGGGGTATCAAATGAAAGAGCATCGCGTGCACATTACTAAATATTATGGTGTTTTACTTTTAAGGAAATAAAAGCATTGTAATCAGGGGTTTTTCTTAAATTTTAAATTAAGATTTATTAGAATGTTTTATTTATATTGTTTGTAGACATTACTACATTGGCGGCTAGTTTTGTCACAGCACTCGGCCTTACACCAGCGTTTCCTGTATGACTGCTGATTTATTAATAACTAGCGGCCCGCCGCGTCGCGACCATTAATAAATCTAAATTTAAAATTTAAGAAAAACCCCCTTTTCCATTGCCTTTATTTTCTTAAACGTAAAACAACATAATATTATGTAATGTGGACGCGATGCGTTTTAATTTGATACCCCACACTAGTATATTTGCAGATTTTCGGTTTTGCTTCCCCACTCTCACCCCCATAACTTTTAAACGGCCCAACCGATTTTCATGAAACATATCTAAGAACACTCGCGCAAGACTCACCTTTCATACAAAAAAAACTTAATTGAAATCGCTCCATCCGTTCGGGAGCTATGGTGACACAGACAGACAGACAGACACACAGACACGTCAAACTTATAACACCCCTCTTTTTTGGTCGGAGGTTAAAAAATAAAAAAAACCCTGTACCGTAGCTTAATAAGATAAACTGAACAAAGCTGAGGAAAAGTTAATTACAGGTTTCAAATTAAATACTAAACTCACCAATTATGGGACTAGTTCCATTATGTGTCAAATAGTCCTGTAAAGTCACAATGGCCAGGATCCTGCAACAATTTCATTAAATAATGAATAAACTGTGGTAATGGTAACTAGAAGCGACATTAATTCTTTGAAATAAAAATCACCATGTGCTTGTTACACAACCACAATTTAAAGTTTTATAATATTGTTGAACGCTGTGAAAAACCAGCTTCGAAACAGTAAATGTCTTGTGCAGGTGTATGCTGTGACGCTCATCGTGTAAATATAACCATAATGACAATAAATATCAAGCATCTATAGTACGTTGAGAACGAGTTTACTTTACGAGCTACTTTTTAACCGACTTCAAAAAAAAGGGGTTTCTTAATTCGAACGTATCTTAACCGATTATAATAAAATTCGCACACCATGTGCAGTTCGATCCAACTTGAGAGATAGGATAGTTTAAATCTCAAATTATGGTCGCAATTTTAATTTATTGCTAATTATTTGTCTGTTATTATCTACACGTAAACAAAAGTGTAAAATAAATGTCTTTTTATAGGTTGTCTATGATTTTTCTTGAAAACCTATTCGTACGTGGTGGTAATATACTCTTTGAGCTATTGTCTATGTCTCGAAAGTTCAATAATCAACATAGTTTTCAATCATTTTTTTCTGACATGAGTTTGAAGTACTTAATTATTATTTTTTTAAAGCGTCCGTGAAATAGCGGAGATTATCTATATTCTATATATTTGAAAAAAATGAATTGTTGTTCGTTAGTCTGATTAAAACTCGAGAACGGCTGGGACGATTGAGCTGATTTTGGTTTTAAAATGTTTGTCGTAGTCCAGGGTAGGTCTAAACGGTGAGCAAATAATCATAAATTGCCGGGAACTTTTTTTACCCGTGCGACGCCGGGGCGGGCCGCTAGTATATATATATATTTATATTTTATTTATGTCCGCGGATAACTTTGTCGTTTATGAACCGATTTTGATTATTCTTTTTTTGTTGGAAAGGGAGTATCCCAAGGGTGGTCCCATGGTAAGGGAACCTGGATCTGGTGGTGGAATCCTGAAGCAATTGAGGGAAACTCTTGAAAAAATTGTCTTTCCGACTTGTGTGTTCCTTAATATTTTTCAATACTAGTGGCCCGCCCCGGCTTCGCACGGGTTTTTATTCAATTTTTTTTCCCGTCAATTATTCGATTTTTTCTCGCCTTTTAAACCTTCCCTAGACCTCCACGAACATATCAAGACTATGATAAGATAAATCCGTTCAGCCGTTCTCTAGTTCTAATCAGACTAACGAATAACAATTCATTTTTATTTATATGTATTGAAAGCGCCGTGTTCGGTATTGATGATAAACCCAATTAAATCGTTAAATTATTTACTTTGCTTATTCATGAAGAATTATAAGAGTAGCCGATGTGGGTTCTCAAGGCACAATGCTTGCTTAACGTTTCTTCACGTGACATTTTGTTCATTCTTCTTCTTCTTCTTATTACTTTGGGTGCGGCGTAGACATCTTCCCCCTCCTCGAAGACTACGGGATTTCGAGTCTTCATCTTCCTTATATTATTGTTGTATGTATGTATGCAGAGAGCAGAGGTTATGAGTTGCTCTCCGCACGGTGCCTTTGGAGGTGTAGACGTCAGCGACTCTGGCAGTTCCATCGGATCCAGGATGTAGCTTCTGGATACGTCCCATACGCCATTTCAAGGGAGGCAAGTTGGCTTCTTTTATGACGACTAAGTCGCCCTCCTGGTATCCCCTTTGTTGTATCCTCCATTTGCTTCTTTGTTGCAGTTCACTCAGGTACTCATTTCTCCAGCGTTCCCAGAAGTGTTGTCGCATTTTTTCCAGCAGTTGGTAACGATCCAGTCTGTTCAGGTTAGCGTCTAGCAGGTTGTCAGCTGGCAGCGATGTGAGCGGTTTGCCGATCAGGAAGTGAGCTGGAGTCAAGGGATCAAGGTCGTTAGGATCAGATGAAAGTGGTGTGAGGGGCCTGGAATTAAGGGATTGATTCAATCTGCGTGAACAAAGTGGATAATTCCTCGAAAGTCAGATGTTTATCACCTAGAATTCTAGTTAAATGGTGCTTTGCTGACTTGACACCTGCCTCCCATAAACCCCCAAAATGAGGAGAGTAAGCTGGAGAGAATTTAAATTGGATTCCTTCGCTTGATGCGAAACCGGTTATACCATCATTATTTAATTTTAAGAACTTTGTTATTTCGTTATTCGCACCGACAAAATTTGTGCCATTGTCGCAATATAGTTGCAAGGGTTTACCTCTACGAGATATGAAGCGACGCAAACATAGAATGAAAATATCAGTAGAAAGATCGCTGGCCAATTCTAGATGCAAAGCCTTTGTACTAAAACAGATAAACAGACATAGATAGCATTTTGTAATTTTACAACCACGGCCTTTGCGGTCAGCGATGTGGAATGGTCCAGCAAAATCGACGCCGCTTACATGAAATGGTTGATTTGGTTGACGGGTCAAAAAGCTTTGCCGAATTAGACAAGATGGTTCGTTTTGTTATTGGTTGGCATGGTTTAATGTCGACTGAAAATTGTAGAACGTCCGTGGACGGGTCCCATTTTAAACCTAATACGCTTGATTGTGAAATTAAATCTAAGTTTTTTGCCTGGGTAATATCAACACTGTTTTCAAACACGAATGGAGCATTTGTTCTCCATTTACGTAGAGGGAGGCTAGCTGAGTTGAGAATAGAAGTAACAGAGTGAATTATCGTATGCAATTCCTCTTCTGTTTCAGCTCCTGACAGGAGATCATCAACATAAAAATCATCATTAATTATTTGTGAGATGTTATTATTACTGCAGTCTTTAGAAAGTTGCACTAAGCATCTTGTACTCAAGAACGGTGCTGAAGCCGTTCCATAAGTTACAGTATTCAATTGAAATACCTTAGTAAGCTCCGTAGGTTCATCGCGCCATAGTATAAGTTGAAAATGACGTTGCTTGGGATAATGATTGACATTATCTGGCGATACATTTTCTCAACGTCTGCCGAAACTACAAACGTGTGCTGCCTGTAACGTAACAAAATGAAAAATAAATCGTTCTGCACTATACATAAATAAATAACAACCAAATACCGGCCGAGAAATCTCGGTCATATGACCTAAACGTTCATACTCATGGATAAATTCGTGATATTGCTGTTTAAGTTGTGCATTATTTTTTAACTTTTTCTCCAACATTTTTAATCGGTTTTCAGCAATACAGTATGAATTTCCTAACCGCTCAATTGAATCTTTAAGAGGAATCTGAACACAGAATCTACCATCGTTTTCTCGACGGGTGGTAGTTGTAAACAAGTTTTCACAGTAATTTTCAGTACTACTACATGGTTTATCAGAAGGTACTTCCTCAAGCTCCCAGAATTTACTAAGGTTTTCACTAATTTCCTTTGAAAAATGGCAATGTATTTTAGATTTGTATGAGTCATAGTAGCTTACCGCTGTAGGACCAGCCACTACCCACCCCAATTGTGTTTCCTGTAATAAAGGCCTCTTTGGTCCCAAATGGATCCTGCCCGGTCCTAAAAGGTCCCAAAATATGTACGCACCTAGCAACAGATCAATGTCCGAAGGCTCATAGAAATTTAGATCTGCAAGCTGGACATAAGATGGAATGCCTAAGTGTTGAATATGGACAGTAGCATGAGGCAACTTATCAGTAATATGAGGGAGTAAAAAACATTTAGCCATTATGTTGAATTTGTTATGTATAGAATTTAGTTTTAGATTGCAATGTTGTGTTACATTTAATATGGAATTACCTAAGCCTGACACACATTGATAACTATCACTTATTGGTAAAAAACCAAGCTTTCTTTGAGCTTGATCACTGATGAATGAGGACTGGCTCCTACAGTCCAACAAAGCTCTAAGTGTGTAAGTTTGTTTGTTGTTTGTAACCTTGACTAATGCCGTAGAGAGGAGTGCCCTTCCAGTGGAAGTAGCAGACATAGTCACAGAAGAACTAGATGGAGCATGATCAATGGCAGAGGCAGGCAAGCTTTGTTCATTTATGAAGTTATTGTCTGGTGTTGATTGTATAGAATTTTGTTTGTGAATTAATGTGTTATGTTGTTTGTGAATTAATGTGTTATGTTTTTGTGACAAATCCGGCAGCCACCCAACCTACATTGGTATGCTTGATGTCCACTGCGGAAACAGTTGCTGCACAGTTTCATATTTGTAAGTTTAGAAATCCTGTCAGCGACAGGCATTGCTTTGAATACACTACAACTGTATAACTTATGATTTTAATTACAGATTGGACACTGAGCAACAGGCAGCAAGGCATCCACAGTTGAACCATGGAAAGATTTAACATTGGGTAAACTGTGGCGTTTATCGAATTTAGTAGTGACTTTACTTACAGTTTCCAGAACCGTAGCCCTTTGGCGAAGGAAAGTATAAAAATCATCTAACAATGGAGAATCCTTAACACTTCTGTATTCCTCCCATGCTCTAGATGTCACACTGTCCAACTTTGCCGAGGCCATATAGATAATAAGTGTGTCCCACTTGTCAGTAGGTTCTCCCAGCAACTGTAATGCATTTAAATTTTTTGATAAGACATCAATCATGTGGCGTATGCTAATGTGAGATTCCTTTGCAAATTGCTCAATGGAGAACAAGCACTGTATATGTTCATTTAATAGTAAACGTTTGTTGTCAAACCGTTCACACAGAAGTTTCCATGCAATGATGTAGTTGTCAGATGATATTGTTACTGCATTTATTATGGAAAGAGCTGAGCCTTCTAAATATGACTTTAAATAATGGAACTTATTGATGCTATCTATGTCCTCATTATCATGTATTAAAGACAGGTAAGTGTCTCTGAATGCAAGCCAGTTGAGAGGGTTACCGTTAAAAGGAGGTATCTTCAACGGTGGTGTGATGTACCTATGCCTCTATAACTTATACGATGTATCTCAACTTAGATAGATATAATGCTTATAATCATTTGTAACGTGTACCTATTGGACAGAATAAATCGAGATTTAGAAGAGCTAACACCTTTTCTTTGGGCGCCTCAGCGCGCCGTCCACCGAACCTTATATGGCGACCCTGCCAGTTCGATCGGATTCGCGCTACGTTGCAAATATGGACTTATCATTTTAATATTTATTACAATTAAAACAGAACAGTGCGTGTATAATGTATATTACCGTGTTAAAAGTGTAAAATGGGTAAATCATACTCAAAAGAGGAGGTCATCGTTGCCTAAAATGCCTCCGGCGGATCGAATAGTGCGGGCATCGAGCAGCTGAAAAGTCATACTAGCATCATGAGCTACGTTTTGGGAGTAACAATCTTAATAATGGTGATTGTCGCCGCTTGCATGGGCTACAGAGTCTACATGAAATGCCACAAACAGTTGATGCAGAGAGAAATTGAAGAGCATTATCTGAAGAGAAACAACAGTTGGTTCCGGCGTCGTCGAGAGATTGGAGGAGTCCAGACGGAGACTACGGGTGTCAACAATGTATGATGTCCCATCGGATTCATCTACTGCGATGCGTCGTGTCGCGCTCTTCAGTGAATTTTTTTTTTAGGTCGTTATGCGTAAAGAAAGACTCAATAAGTGTTGTGAAAGTGCAGTGCGTGCGGATTTTCGTGAAATAAATAGTGCGTCGCGATGAACCTTAATAAAGTGGTAAAAGTAAGTGTTAGAAATTAAGTAAAACGCACGTCGGTATGAATAATATATATTTTTTTTAGTTGTCAATTAAAAATCAAATAATTTTGGTTCAATTATACCTACACTTGAATAATTAAAATATCAGTTGGTATTAGTATTGTTAATGGAGAAAGTACTTATAAATTATTATTCATGCCTACAAGAGATAAGATTTTATTTAATAAAAATCGGCCCTAAACGGGAGGAGTGAATGAGAGACTATTCGTTCTAAGAAATTAAAGGAAGCAAATGAAATATTAGATTGCTTTAAGAATGAATTATCGGAATTTAAGTGTAAAAAGTGATGTAATGAGGAAATAGCATTAGTAAAAAGTTTATATAAGAGTATTTCTGATTTATGAATTTATGAGAATGATAATGAAAATGTTACAAAACAGCTAATTTCGGCAATACTGGCCTAATAATACCCTACTCGCGGGAACAACCACGGTACTTGGCATGCAGCGATATCGAATAACGCGTCAAGAGTAAGGTACAATAATAATAATAATCGAGGCTATAGAGGTCAGAATGATTATTAAAATTCTAGCATGTACCACATGATTTCGAACGGGGAGCAGACCTTAACTGCAAATACTGGTTCATCTACCAGCAATGCTACCACTAACGATACGTTCGCCTAAGAACAGAACCCTTCGATTCAGTTTTTTTGATAATTAGCAGGATAGTACATAAATATTTATTCTCAGATTTGCTATTACAACAATTACAATTCGATTCAATTATCACTTGGTAACAGCGCGTGCAATTGGTTAGTAGATACGGGAGCATCACTTTGCGCCGTGAGACATGACACCTTACTCAAATGGAACATTCCATTCCATATAGGACAACTTAAGATAAATGGTGTGTGTGGTGAACTTTGTTCGATTGGATTATGCTGATTTGAGATTGACTTTTATGGATAAGGAATTTGTACACAGGTTTCATGTGTTCGATGGACTATGATGTCAGAGCGAAGGTATATTAGGAGTAGACTTTTTAAGAAAAAGACAATGTATCTGCAGATGCATTATCTAGAGTCATTGTAACATCAGAGGAGTTGAAAGAGATGAATAAACGAATATTAAATGTAATGACGAGAAAACAGACAAAAGAGAGTGAAAGAAAATGATACAATATCTATTGATTTCCGGCCTGATCAACCGAAAGTCGTATAGTTATTGAACATTTAATTCTGTCGAGTTAGTAATTATTTCGAAGCAAGAGATGAATAAAATAAATGAAAATGAATATTTTTCATTTGCGTATGATAACAAAAAATATATTTTATATACTACATGCCCAGACTTACAATCATGTACAGCGCGAGACGCCTACATGAGTCAGCTGGAGCACATATGTAGAGAAAAAAATATATTAAAGAATTAATTCTAATAAAGCATGCAAGTAATGAAAAATATGTGAAATGGTTAACCAAAGAGGTAAATAAAATAAAGTGGACCGGTTTACCACATTTTTTTTATATTAAGAGGACAAATAAGAGTATCTTCTAACCAAGATAAAAGAGTTATTATGAAAATAAATAATAAATGATATAAAATAAATAAATGCAAAAAGTGCCAAATGCAAGAGCATTCAGTGCCAATTAGAGAGGCTATGGTTGTAACCACTACGGCCATGAGCGCCTTCGATAAAATATTTTTAGACATAGTCGGGCCCTTAGATAAGGATTATTTTATTAAGGTATAATATTCTAACTATTCAGTGTGAGTTTAGTAAGTATGTCGTAGCTATACTATTAGAACGTAAGGACGCTGTTTTCAGCTAGTTTCCATGAAACAATAGTTTTGGAAAATTCTCATAAAAATCATACCTACAATACAAGTGGTGTTTTGCTTACAATATAAGTGTTCATACATCAACTAAATTCACGCCTTTTGAATTGGTTTTTGGTAAAACTTGTAATCTACTAAGTAATTTAACTACAAACATAGAACCATTGTATAATTCAGATAGTTACCCGTTAGAGTTAAAATTTAGACTACAAAAATGTCACGAACTTGTTATCTAAAGATAAAAAGAAAATGTAATTATGATAAACAAATGAACCCAATTGTCTTCAGAGCAAATGACTATGTTTTATTAAAAAATGAAAATAATTCAAAATTACAGAATGTTTATAATGGACCATACTAAGTTGTGGAAGATATTTCACCAAATGTATACCTACTTAAAGACAATAAAATTGAAATTGTTCCTAAAAATAGAACAAAATTGTTTAAAAATTAAGAGTAATTACGTAGTTATTATTAACTTACTTTAAGTTCATTTAATCAACAATGTTTAATCAAATTTATTTGTATTTTTTTATAACTTAATATTATTAATTTTATATGTTAAAAAAAAAATGTATTGAGTACATCTTTTTTTTTTTCTTCTGGGAAAGGAGATGTGATGTACCTATGCCTCTATAACTTATACGATGTATCTCAACTTAGATAGATATAATGCTTATAATCATTTGTAACGTGTACCTATTGGACAGAATAAATCGAGATTTAGAAGAGCTAACACCTTTTCATTTGGGCGCCTCAGCGCGCCGTCCACCGAACCTTATAGTGGTAATTTAATATTACAATGTTTAGAACGTGTGTTGGATAAAGCTTCCACTTGTTGCTGACTCTCAAAGAAATCCAGCAACGATTGAGCTTGAGCTATTAGGTTAAAGAACAGATTTTCAGTTGTTTCCCGTTCTTCCATTTGTTTGGTGGCATCTTCATCCAACATTTCAATTTTCGATTGGATTTGTTCAAAATTACCTTCCAAATCACGCATTTTGCTGCACCGCAAACGAAGCTCGTTAATTTTAACGGCACTTGTCTCCTTACAATCCAACAATGGCGTTAAATATTTTTCGAATAACGTAAGACGGCATCTTATTTGCCCCCTTTGCTTTACAAGATCTTTGTATTCACCCATTTTGTCGGTACGAAAACTGATGCAATGACACAAAATAATTTACGTCATGGGAATTGACACAAATGAATCGACGAAAATACCGGAAACTAAATGGTATCGCAACCGGCTGATGGATAAAATATGATGAATGTGCAATTGTGAACAAGTAATAAGTAATATTTTTAGAATTAAGACACACTTACACGATAAAAAAAACAATAAATCGCCATATACGTTCATGCAAAAACGTGTGGCGAATTTTCTTTTTACACGAGCGGGTAATCTCGTGGTCGCTAAATATCGATGAATTTACGAATATTCACGCAAATCAAAGAAAAAGGATAGGAATTATGGTATAAAGGATGCACACTTCCCTCGGATGGTGGCTGCAGCTCTTCGACTGGCGTTTCCTGAAGGATGTGCTGGTGTGGCCTAGAAATCCTGGATGTCTTTGTCTTGTCGAATGTCGATTGGCATGTAGATCACGTCGGGGTCACCATAATGAAAGCGCCGTGTTCGGTATTGATGATAAACCCAATTAAATCGTTAAATTATTTACTTTGCTTATTCATGAAGAATTATAAGAGTAGCCGATGTGGGTTCTCAAGGCACAATGCTTGCTTGACGTTTCTTCACGTGACATTTTGTTCATTCTTCTTCTACTTCTTATTACTTTGGGTGCGGCGTAGACATGTATAGATAATTAATTTAAAAGCCCTTTTATTAATGAGGGTCTGGTGTTGGTCTGATGATGGAGGGAAAGGCGGTCGAGGGAACTCCTCATCGACTTCAAAATTATTAAATACTTTATTATTTAAATGTTTATGTTTCTTTTAATTATCACTTATAATGTCGAAATGATTTGTAAAGTTGATTTATTTTGTACTTTTCAGTTTCCGTTTGGAAGTTGGTTTAATTTTTGGCAAAAAACTTTTATTTCACGATTTTTAGTGATTACTCTACTAAAATATACCTTATAGAGTTCCTTTGACTGTCCTTCATTTTCATCATCAGACCCCTAATATCAGTCAAAACCCATTTAGATGAACGGTCTCAGTAATATAAGTTATTCAAGCCGTTTGGGCTGCCGACAAAGTACTTCCCTCGACCGCCTTTCCCTTTATCATCAGATCAACACCAGACCCTCATTAATAAAAGGGCTTTAAAATTCATTATATTCAATAATATTAAGGAACACACAAGTCGGAAAGACAATATTTTCAAGAGTTTCCCTCAATTTCTTCATGATTCCACCACCAGAACCAGGTTTCCTTACCATGGGACCACCCTTGGGATACTCCCTTTCCAACAAAAAAAGAATAATCAAAATCGGTTCATTACCGACAAAGTTATCCGCGGACATACAAAAAAAAAATATATATATATATATATACGGTCGAATTGAGAAACCTCCTTTTTTTTGAAGTCGGTTAAAAACAAAAAAATTGCAAATTACGTTTAAAACGGATTCTTCTGTCAATCTTATTTTATTGTTAAACAATACAAAAATCTCCTCATTTATGGCGTCTAAGGCGGAACAAAGTTCGCCGGGTCAGCTAGTAAGTGATAATTAAAAGAAACATAAACAATTAAATAATAGTTTAACCTGCAAAGTGAGGTTTATTACTTATTAAAAACATTAAAAATTTAATTAAGTATTTAATAATTTTGAGGTCTAACCTCTGAGGTTTCGGAGGAGTATGGTAACTAACACTGTGACAGGTGAATTTGATATATAAGATACTAGCGGCACGCCCCGGCTTTGCACGGGTAATAATTATTCAAATTGTTTCAAAATTATTCGATTTTTTCTCGCCGTAAAAACCATCCTTAAACTACAACGAATATTTAAAAAAATAAATTGGCTAAATTGGTATAGGCGTTGTTGAGTTATGCGCTTAGCAACACATTTTGCGATTCATTTTAAGCCCCCGACAAATAAGAGGGGTGTCATTGTTTGATGTGTCTATCTGTCTGGGACATCATAGCTCCCGAACGGATGAAGCGATTTCAACTTAGTTTTTTTTTGTTTAAAAAGTGAGTTTGGCGCGAGTGCTCTTAGACGTGTTTCGGTTGTGCCGTTTAATAATTGTGGGGGTTAGAGTGGGGAAGGAAACCCGAAAATCTGCAAAAATCGCATTGCGTGAACATAACACATTATTATGGTGTTTTACTTTTAAGGAAATTGAAGGATATGAATCGGGGGTTTTTCTTATATTTTTAATTTAGATTTATTATTTATAAGAAGATTAAGGTAAGAGAAAACATACTATTGATTGCAATGCTCAAATTGGTGTAACCGACAACAAACATAAACTTGGTTCGGGTCAATTGGTGTAACGTTAGTTTTTTGAAGAAATTTGGTTTTATATTGGTGTATGTGTGGTTATAATTTTTCGTTCAAGCTAAGAATTAGTGTAAGAGCAATGCTGGTTTGCCAAGATACATACACCAACTTAACCTTCTTCGGTCATAGGAATACAACAATTCGACTTATGTAAATGGATCACATACCTACTCAGTTACAACATAATTTCGACGGAAGTCTGCAAAATTCACAGGTAAAATGTGTATCGTAACTGTATTTTTTTAAAGCTAGAATTCTATTATTATGCTATTCGAAAGAGCAGAAAAAAACTAAAAAAAACTGCAAACTCAACTTATTTTACGTGTTTTGGTGGTTAACCCAATTGAACCTGCAACCGACGATATGTACAATATTTATGCTATATGCTAGGGTTTAGTTCTGAAAATAACTTTTTGAATGGGATTAGTTACCTGTTAACGAATTATTAACTACTAACTAAGCGACAAAATATTATCAAGCGACAATTTTTTTATTTCCGCACCATTCAGTAGGGAGCCGACGACGCGACGCGGCAGATTATTTCGTGATCTTTACCCCGCTAATTGTCACAAAACTATAATACTTAGAGATATAATGTTCGGACGTTTTTTGTAGATAATGATAAGTTCTACAAAGTTGTACTACATCACTTTGTTATATATTCAATAGTTTTCGCAGCATTCGCGATTAAAGAAAGATTTTAGGTTTATTTTTTCATAAAAATCGGTTATTGTCACAAAACTATAATAGTTAGAGATATGATGTAACAACGTTTTTTGGATAATGATAAGTTCTACAAAGTTGTAATACATCACTTTGTTATATATTCAATAGTTTTCGCAGCATTCGCGATTAAAGAAAGATTTTGGATTCTTTTTTTTTCACCATGGGTTACATTATCGGAGTTTGGTAAGGAATCATATTATTTATGAAAACTAAATATAGCCTATGTCACTCAGGGATAGTGTAGCTTTCGAATGGTGAAAGAATTTTTTAAATCAGTGCAGTAGTTTCAGAGCCTATTCGAGACAAACAAACAAACAAAAAATCAAACCTTTCCTCTTTATAATATTAGTATAGATATAGATCATAAAAATAAAGATGACAATTGTGAAAACGATGATCATCCTTGTTGTAATAGCAAGAACAGGTTAATCTATGATACCTTGACCATATACATCGTGGGCATTGTCTCAAGTTTCAGGAGATGGGTGACGGAGGTGATCATAATGAACGAAAGCATGAAACACCACCTCTGCGGAGGAAGCCCGGACGTGATTCTGAGCGACGAGGACAATACGAGGTGGTAGCCGTCAACGATCACGTTGTCAGAGCCGGCGCGTAAACAGACACAAGGAATTGAAGGCGATGAGAATGCTATAATGTCCAGGTGGACAGAAAACTCAAGCTGTTTCGGAATTTCCAGGAAGGTTTGGCACTGAAGGCTTGCCACGATGATGTTATCACTTTGGTTTAGAAAAACATTACAACGCATTCGAGCTTATTTTTGATTCCCTAAAATGCGAAAGTTTCATAATTTATTTTTTGTACACAGAAACAAATACAAATCTTAGTAACATAGGACATGTACAAAGGTGATCTTATCCTTATTAGAGTTTTCTTACAGCAAACCTTAGGGTATGAAGTACTGTAATACAGAAAATATGGATACCATGTACATACAAAGTTCAAAGTTCATTTATTGCGTAAATACATGTTACAGCGATGGCTTAAACCTTACATGGATCAATGCATTTTACCTGTACAGGTATGCTATTATAAAATTAGCATAACATTATTGAATAGAATAAAATAATAATAATAAAAATCTAACAAAAATACTGTAATAAACAAATTTAACTTTAAAATAATTTCATTATCAGTTATAACATCAGTAATCATCACAGTAAGGAAAAATTCAAAGCCATAAAACTAATTATTATAAAATTTTAAAAGTAATTATCTTATAGAAACAGTTTTGTCAGTCATGAAATCATTTATACTATAGTAACACATTTTAATTAGAAATGTCATTAAAATCTTCTGAAACAACCGACAAGGAAGGTTTTTCAAAGATTCAGGAAGTTTATTATATTATATAGCAGGCGCCATTCGAAAAATGCTCTTGCGCATAAAAGCAGTTTTAGTGCTATCTCGTCTGTTTCTTTCAACAACGTCAGACAGTTTAACGAATAAGCTAGGATTGTTTTTGACAACCATAACTCTCTAATATATACAGGTAAGGAACGGTTAAGATAATATTATCTACTAGCTGTGTCCTGCGGTGCTACCCGCGTTATAATGGATGAAGTACTCTTAACCAACAACATATTTATTTGAATAAAGAATAATATTATTATGTTGATACAACTTAAACAAATTATTTCGACCAAATTAGGTACCATAAAAACGGTTTTTGTGAGTTAATCTTAAAAGATAGACATATACTATTGCGGACTGTTTTTTAGATCATTAAAAGAGCTATTATTCTTTAATACATATTTTTTGTGTATCTTGAACCGTTTTCACGGCGCACGCAACGGAAGGCTTCAAAGATGAACAATTTCTCCCGTTTTTTACACATTTACCACTATATCTTTGCTCCTATTGGTCGTAGCGTGATGTTATATAGCCTATAGCCTTCCTCGATAACTGGACTATCCAACACAAAAAGAATTATTCAATTCGAACCAGTAGTTTCTGAGATTAGCGCGTTCAAACAAACAAACAATCAAACAAACAAACAAACTCTTCAGCTTTATAATATTAGTATAGATTATAGATATAAATTAATTGTTGTTCGTTAGTCTGATAAAAACTCGAGAACGGCTGAACGGATTTATCTTATCATAGTCTTGAAATGTTCGTGGAGGTCTAGGGAAGGTTTAAAAGGCGAGAAAAAATCGAATAATTGCCGGGAAAAAAAATTGAATAAAAACCCGCGTGAAGCCGGGGCGGGCCACTAGTTGTTGATAAATATTATATTTCATACTTACTTTGAACAATAATATCTGCACTATTTAGATTTTAACGGGATATTTACCATGATTGATTGTCTTTCAAGTTTCCCGATATTTCGGCACAGTTACATGCAATAATCATCATCATCATCGGGCTGGGCCAGTGCGTGAAGCGATTTTTTCGTGTTTCGTAATGTGGCCCGGAGAAGCCATCTACCTTCTAGGTCTTCATGCTCCATCTTAGACCACATCGTCACTTTACATCAGGTGAGATTGTGGTCAAATGAAGGCTTATCAATAATAAAAAAAAAAAACAAAAAAAAAAAACTTTATTTCAGCCATTAGACGCCCACTGCTGGACATAAGCCTCCCTCAAAGACGACCAATCATTCCGATCGGTCGCCACTTCCATCCACCGTGAGCCAGCAAGTTTGACCAAGTCATCTGTCCATCTTGTTGGTGGTCGTCCGACGCTGCGCTTGCCGATCCGTGGCCTCCATTCGAGAACTTTTCGACCCCAACGGCCATCTGTTCTACGTGTTATGTGGCTTGCCCACTGCCACTTCAAAGAGCTAATCCGTTTGGCTATGTCGGTGACCCTCGTTCTTCTACGGATCTCCTCATTTCTGATTCGATCCCGTAGAGAAACCCCGAGCATAGCCCTTTCCATAGCTCTTTGAGCGACTCTGGGCCTATTCATAAGGCCAATAGTGAAGCACCACATTTCGGATCCATAAGTCATCACTGGCAACACACACATATTGAAGACTTTTGTCTTGAGGCACTGCGGTGCTTTCGACGTAAAGACGTGGCGTAGTTTTCCGAACGCTGCCCATCCGAGCTGGATTCGGCGAGTGACCTCTTTCTCGAAGTTGGACCTACCTAATTGGACTGTCTGTCCTAGGTACACATACGCATCAACAACTTCGAGAACCGAGTTCTCAACCAAAACGGGGGCGGGCACAACATGGACATTTGACATGACCTTCGTCTTGTCCATGTTCATCCTAAGGCCCACCCGTTGGGAGACTCGATTGAGGCCTTCGAGCATAGTGCTGAGTTCTTCCATCGTCTTCGCCATGACCACGATATCATCAGCGAATCGAAGGTGAGTGATATACTCGCCGTTGATGTTGATGCCTAGTCCTTTCAATTCTAGGAGTTTGAAAGCGTCCTCTAAAGTGGCTGTAAACAGTTTCGGAGATATCACATCTCCCTGCCTAACATAATAGTAACATAATAATAATATATCTGCAACTGAGGATGGTAATTGATCTCCCAAAAACCAGACAAAATCATATTTGTCACCGTTGATGGTCCATCCAAAAGCCATTGGAGATGTTGGATGTTTTAAGTGAGCATTTCCCCAAATTTTCGTCACGTAACGAACCCTCAATAAAAGCTGTTGCAATTCCGCTTTACAGGATGAATCAAAGTTTCGGATTTTTTTGTCAAAGTTCTCATCTGGTTTTTTAGACTTACACGTACTTGACAATAAATGGAATCGAACATTATTAACGTCCGAAGAACTTTTAACTCAATAAATTTCTCCAAGGTTACAAACGTAGTTTCAATTACTTCTTCGTTATCCGTAATTATATTCTCAAAAGTTAGCTGGTATTCTTCAGAATTTTTTTAACATTTAAAAAGGCTTAACTTTGCCTTTTCTAAAAAAAGCTGGCGTGTAATCACATCCGGTGATTGCGTGGAAGCATGGTAAAGCTTTGCATAAGGAGTCACTAAGAATTCGGTATAATTCATTGATGTTTATGTAACGCTTCCAACACCCATATTAATCCAGATTTTCAAAGATGCTTTCAGGTGATCGATATTTTCCAAAAGTATAATTAAAATATCAGAATCACAACTTCTGCGTCAAAATCGATTTGGCAAATATGAAAAATAATGCACACGATAATGATTCTTCAATAGTTTTAATTACTTTTTTTTTACCAATAAAAGGCAACATGTCTTCACTACCCCAGTGATCAATAAAAAAGTTTTTTTTAATTGTACATTTTAAGTTTAGGGGCCGAATTTGGTTAGGGCAGATTGAGGCAGGCCTCTGTCTCGCATTTTAAACTCTCTCTCTCAAACTACATCATACTGCAATACTTTTCACGACTTTGTTTATTTTAATTCAAGGTTTAACGATCGAATTAATGTCAGCAAATTCATTTTAAGTTTTTCTTAAATATCTTTAAATAACATAATATTAAAATTACAGACATTACAAAATCATTAGATTTTTTTATAAAATAAAAATTTAAATTCGCGTCTGGCACATAATTAGCATCGTCAAAAATGTCTGGCAATAAAAAAAGTATGTCAGGTAGACTTATTTGAAATAAAAAAACTAAAAATTACGCTTCTTAAAATGATTTTAAATCCAGGATTTTCAGCAGGACAAGTAGGATGCGCATGCGCACTCAAGAACGCAACCGCTACCGCCAGCCGGACAGCCCAGAAAAAGAAAATAACAAAAGAAAGAGAAAGAAGGACGACATATCACAAAATCAGCTGACCTAAAATTCTTACTTTCCAAACGTTGCTAGCTCCCGTACCATTTAAAAGCATACGGTGAATGTCCTTATTTAATTTTCCTTCATCAATGAAATCATAAACTGCCTTCTTGTTTACTTTTTAATTCGTATAACCATCTTATTTATTTGAATAAAATGCAAAAGAATGCATTCACGGGCACTATAAATAAATAAATAAATAATAAATATTTCCGGACAATCCACACAACAACATCTAGCCCCGTGGCTCTTAGCTTGTGTTACGGGTACTAGACATCTGATATACTTAATATAATATACATACATACATAGATATTTTTTATGATACATATTAAACACCCAGACCAAGGAGAAAGTGCTTGCAGAACATACAAACACTTGACCCCTCGGCGGGAATCGAACCCGCTACCTCTTGCGCCGCAAGCGGACTGTCGCCCACCGCGCCAATGAGGCAGTCGACTATGTTTTCATGGGGCACTATGTTTTTTTTTGCATAGATTAAGTAGGGCTTTTTTCTATGCTTCTGTGATTGAAGATGATTTCCATAAGCCATAGTCGGTATCTGTTGGGCAATGTGATGTTGGGTACTTTCGACGTTTTTTGCCCTCTTGGTCATAATACGCCCTGAAGAACAAGAGGTGTCCAGTGACTTATTATATGGGCCATGTTTGAGGACTCTTTCTCCTATCTAAAACATTTTGTTTTAAACCAGTTGACTTTTGCTCCGATGGTACAGATGTTCGTGTTTTTTATAATTTTGTTCGCCTGTTCCGTAACGTCCATCATGTCTTTAAATGTAAGTTCATGAACATTGTATGTAACTTTTGTTATGCCTTGTGGATCGCGCTCGGCTCATGATACCTTTCCAGTCAATTATCTACTGAGTACACGTTTGTGTATCTATTTTCCTTTTCTATTGAGCTATGCATGGAGTCTACCTCCATAAAGCTATGGTCACTTTCTAGGTTCTTCTGCTCGACTAAACTCAAATTTGGGTTTGTCTGAACGAGATGTAAAATAGGCAGATATGTATTGGTTTCGGTTATGGCCGGAGCAAGTATCCAAATAGAGTGTGACATTCGACACTTCTTCTGGGATGGTTTTGACCCATGTATTAACGGCTGAAGCTATTTCTGTGCTGCCTTCTTTTCCCATACACCTCGGTCCATATCAAACAATGCGCATTGTTCCTTGGAGGCTTAAATTCATACACAGATAAGTTGTAAAGATTTAGCTTCCCAAGTATGAGAGTATGACATGAGGCTGTCAGCGGTAGATGGAATTTGCAGCAAGCTCTGCAGATCCATTGTGACGCATAGGAAGGTAGGGTCTAGTTTGGATCTCTTTTTGTCTCTATCTTTAGACTTAAATGATGCGTATTTTCTTGCAACGTGTTCGATGTATTCATTCTTGATGGCTTAATTGGGATTTGGTGTCCTAAATGACCGTGTGTATTGATTACATAGGGAACATTGATCTTTTTGGGGTGAAAGAACGATATTTTATAATACCTTCCGAAAATTAATAATATTATATTATTATTTATTTATTTAATTTTTATTATTTAATTAATTAGAACGGTTAACAATAACCACTTACACTATTTAATTAATACTAAAAAGAAATTACATTATTAAAATTAAAATATGTTAACCAAAAATTATAGAGGAGAAGGTGGTAATATGGCCCGCGTTGGTTATATGGCGATGTATGAATTACTACATGTATTAAGACGAATACATGCTACCTAGAGTGCCGGCTTGCGACCTATTTGAAGCGGACGTGCTACACATAGCTCTCTTTAATTTTATTGATAAACTGTGCAAAAAATCTTAATTCTTCATAAAAATTTTATATCTATGTGTGCGGAAAATTATACTGGTTACTAATTTTAAAACATAATATTAGTAAAACTCCAATAACAAAAGAAATCACCAAAAAACTTTTGTAAATTTCGGTTGTATTCAACAAAACAGTGCGAGTGCAGTGTGTGACTCATTGTGCAGTCCTTTGTTCTAAAAACATTAGTACAAATCACGGCAGATCGTGTTCTACCCGTGACAAATTTCGACGTTAGTTACAACAGCAATTTGGTCGAGCGGTTGATAGAAGCATTTAAACTCTACGCACCTGCCTTTGAGCCCTGGTTCAAACCCCGTCAGGAACGAGTAACTTTTTGCATTTTTTTTTTTTTTTTTTTTTTGCCTTGGAAGTTGTCTACAATTCACAATATCAAAAAAACTACTTCTTCTTTTGGAATTATTCATCTGAAAAAGAATGGCAAAGTGTTCCGCTTGCGGTAAATATCTCTCTTCAGCTACAGCTATGGCCTGCATTTCGTGTTCATTGGTTTACCATAAGGGTTGCGTTGGGCTTGCCGATAGTGTCGAGCCAAATAAAGACTGGAGTTGTCCTGAATGCAAAAAAAAAGTGAAGAAGGGCGACAACAGTTGCACTCCTGTCAGAAATGTATGTGGATCTGCAGTGCACGAAAATGGCCTGCGTGAGGTAGCTGTAGGTAGCGGAGGAGTACAAGATCTACGTCGGGAGTTGTCTGAATGTATGAAAGAAATACGCGTATTTCGAAAAGAAATGGCCGAGTTTTATACATCGCTCGCTGGTATTAACGGTCGTATTGACGGCTTGGAACAGAGATTGGTGGTGCTGGAGGAACGTCCTGCGGTCTCGGGTGCAACTGCTGAGCTGGAGCGCACTATAACTCAATTAAAAAACGATCTGAATGATCGCGACCAGGACCTACTGCAAACGGACCTGGAAATTGGACATCTCCCGGAAGAGAAGGGGGAGAATATCCTGCACAGTGTTACGTTGCTAGCCGCCAAGCTGGGAATCACGCTTGAAGACCGTGACATTGTGTTTGCTGAACGAGTCGGCGTTATCCAAAGTACCTCAAGTGACGGCCCGGTGCCCCGGGAGCGACGGGTTGTCGTGCGATTGGCGAGGCGTCATTTACGAGATGAATTTCTCCGCGCTGCACGAGTTCGTCGTACGCTGAGAGCTGCAGATGCTGGTAAAACAAATTCTACACGCGGACGCATATTTCTTAATGAGCGGCTAACTCGCAGGAATCGGCTTCTTTTCCATAAAGCTCGAGAAGAATGTCGCAAATATCAATGGAAGTACAACTGGACGAAAAGGGGTCGTATATTTGTTCGACAAAGTGAAGGCAAAGCTGCTTTTCAAATTAGACAAGAAGAGGATTTAGTGCGGGTTTTTGGCTCTACTCATGTTTGAAATTCTGTATTAATTATATTTGTAACTTAAACTTAGTTAAACATTTTTGCGTGGCGTCTTATAGTGCTAAGCTCTTTTATAATGATTTCCTTTTTGAATATGAATTATGTTTTTCTACAAACTCATTTAAGATAGGTTATAGCACTTGGTTAATCTGGTTATGGGTTTCTTATTTCCTTTTTTATAATGTTTGGTAAATTACTTAAGATTGGTTTGTTTAACCCAGGTTCCCTCGGAAATAATCATGAAGATTTCGTAGTCACTGTTGGTCGTCATGGAATGGATATCTTAGCTATCAATGAAACGTGGCTGCAAGCCGGTCAAGAAGGTCGTGCGCCGAATCTCGTTGATTATCGTCTGCGACACATTCCTAGGTCTAAAGGTAGAAAGAAGTGTGGAGGGGGTGTGGGATTCTACATCAAACGAGGTGTAAAAGTACGTGTATGGACTCATCCGGTTACTCCGCATAGCGTGGAAGTTGAACAGCTTTGGTTAACGACTACTGTTAATGGGCAAAAGTTAGCAATAGGTACAGCTTATAGGCCTAATTGGGTAGGTGTCGATAAATTTTTTGATGCAATATCCGATTCAATCAGTTCGCTTCCCGTTCATGACAACCTTATATTATTGGGTGATTTTAATGAAATAAAACCAAAATCAAAGTTCGATTCTTTTCTTGCCAAATTCAGGCTATCCCAAGTGGTCTCTTCTCCTACCCATTTTACTAGGACATCGGAATCCCTAATCGACGTTGTATGTACAGATCTACAAGTTAAGACTATTGTCCTGGATCGAGTTGGTTCTTTGTATGGACACTGTATGGTAATATGTGAATTTAATACATATAAAGAAAGAAAAGCCCAAACCTGTTAGTATAACGTATAGACCACTAAAAAATATAGACATCAACAAGTTCAATAGTGACTTAGAATTAGTAGGGTGGGGTTTGATACCATCACTTGGCGATGTCAATGTGATGGTCGACACTTTGAACCACAATCTCTTGGAGTTATTTAATGTTCACGCACCATTAAAAACCATAGTTATAAAATCTCACTCCTATCCCTGGATTACAGACACGGTAAAAGTTATGATGAGGAAACGAGACGAGGCTGCGGCGGATTTTCTTGCAAGCAGATTAAAATCAAAAAAAGAATACTATAAAAACTTGAGGTCCGTTATAAACCAGGCTATATATTATGAAAAAGTGGCATATTTTGAGTATAATATTAATAATAAAATAAGGAATCCTAAAACATTATGGAAAAATCTTAAAACTACCATATTAACTAATACAAAACCAGAACTGCCTTCCCATTTTCAAGATCCCAACAAAATCAACCACCATTTTCTTAGTGTTTCTGGCATGCTGGCCTGCTGTATCTAAATCAGACATTGTATTTTTTGAAACTCAAAGATTTACCGAGGCTAAATTTAACTTAGAGCCGATAAGTTCAGACGCTACGTTCAATATTATTCGTCGCCAGAAATCGAATGCTGAAGGTTGCGATCAAATAAGTTTAAACATGCTTTATTTATCCTTACCTCACACTCTGGAAGCAATCACTTCAGTGATAAATACTTCGATGTCATCCGCAGTTTTTCCTAAACTGTGGAAACTGGCTATCGTCCGCCCTCTACCTAAGTGTGCTAATCCCTCTCAACTTAAAGATATAAGGCCTATCAGTATATTGCCATGTATGTCGAAAATTTTAGAAAAAGCGGTATGTGCGCAGCTAACTGAATTTATAGAAAAAAATAATATATTACCATCGGTACAATCAGGTTTTAGAAAGGGGCGTAGTACCGTTACTGCTCTACTTGATGTTACGGACAACATACTCTGTGCGCAGGATCAGGGCATGTGTACACTACTGGTTCTGTTGGATTTCTCTAGGGCTTTCGATTCGATAAATACAGAACTTCTCGTCGCAAAATTAGCATACTATGGTTTTAGCGATATGGCTGTACAATGGTTCAGATGTTATCTCACTGATCGTCATCAGTATGTTCAGTTATCAAACAAGCAGTCTGATAAACTACCTGTGTTAAATGGCGTGCCGCAGGGATCTATTTTAGGAAATATTTTATTTATTTTATATACAGCTGACTTGGGGCAAAATGTAAAATATTGCAGGTATCACATTTACGCGGACGACACACAAATTTACATTCATTGTAAACCTAATGAAGTAGATGATGCTATCGGTAAACTTAATGCAGACTTAGAGAGCATAAACCTTTGGTCTAGAAAGAACAGCTTGTTACTTAACCCTGCTAAAACTAAGTATCTTGTTTTTGGAAGTCGGAAAAATGTAGCCAAGCTTAAGCCATCAATTTCCGTAAGGCTAATGGGGGAGGTAATAGAACGCGTTTATAAAGCACGTAATCTGGGACTATTGATGGACCACGAATTAAGATACGAAGAACATATCGCTGAAACTGTAGGCAACTGCTTTTATAGACTGAAAGTTCTATACAGAATGCGGCCCTATTTATCTGAAGAGCTTCGAATAAGGTTAGTGGAATCTTTTGTTCTATCTAAATTGAATTACACTGATGTAGTATATGGTCCGCGGTTGTTATCCAGAACGAAAAAACTAGTGCAAAGGGTACAAAACGCTTGTGCCCGATTTTGTTTTAATTTACCTCGTAGATCCCATGTTACCCCATTTTTAAACGAGAAAGGTATGCTGAAGATGAAACACCAACTTAAGCTTCATCTGGCATGTTTACTGTTCGGAGTTAATAAAAGTAAAATACCAGAATATTTATTTGATAAATTGCAGTTTGTATCTGATAGGAGAACCTGCGAACCTCGCCAATGCTCGATGCAGCTGTACACGCAACAACACAAAACTGCTGCTTTTAGGGGTAGTTTTCGGTACGCTGCATCGAAGTGTTGGAATAATATTCCTCCTCCGATAAGGAACCTGCAGAGTTTATACAGTTTTAAAATCAAGCTAAAACATTTTATAACAGTCTGGCAGAAGGAACAGGAATACCTACTACATGACACCAGTGCTATATGAAAATCTCTAACTATTATGTACAAATCTGTGCGATGTTTTAAATTTAAATTTAATTTCAAAATGGTGATCTGATTATAGTGTAATACTTATTATGATAATTTGATTTCTAATGATAATAATTTGATTTTAGTGATATTATTTAATTATTGTTAATTATTTTATTATAATCAATTTAATGTAATCATAATAATTTTAATTTTATATTATTATTTAATTATGTTCTTGTATGCAATTTAATTTAAATGAATAGATATTTTATGAATTTTGTTGTTTTCTGTTAATTGTATTATATTATGGTTATGATGATAATATGATTATAATATATTTTCTATGTATCACGTCCGCCACAAAAATGGTTCTTACGGAAGACCAGCGTGGGTTGTATGTACTGCATACTTCCCGCTTATGCTGAGTAAGGTCCATTTTGCAGTGCTGAAGACAAATTATTTGTTTAACTATAATTATAAGTTGTATAATTTTTATGTTGATGTAATTTGTGTTTAGCTGCAAATAAATGATTTCTATTCTAATAAATGATTCTATTTTCTATTCTATTCTATACCGCAAATTTCAAGTCAACCGAGAGCGCTGCTGTGCTGTAGTTTGACATTTGTCAAAGGAGTTTGGCAACACGTTGTTTCAAAAGAATTTGCTCCCGCAATAAATCTTATAAACGTTAGCTAAAACCGTGTTTTGTGTGGTTTGATTGCATTGAGGAGAAAGGATAGTAACCCATCTTTAATATTTCGAAGGTAAAATCTAATTGTATTATTTTTGAGATTGTCGTTAATTGTTTAATCCCATCAAAAACAATACTTGTCAAAAAAACCAAGTCGCGCAACTCAGTTGTTCTGCGGTAAAAAGTTGTGAGATCCAAGTAAATCCAAGTCTTCAAATTTCGTCTCAAAATTCTTTAATGTTTTATATAAATATATTAAGACTTGGCCATCGCCTGAAAACACGTGTAAATTAAATTATTTAGTGCGATGGCCAAGTCTCAATATATTTATATAAAACATTAAAGAATTTTGAGACGAAATTTGAAGACTTGGATTTACTTGGATCTCACAACTTTTTACCGCAGAAAAACTGAGTTGCGCGACTTGGTTTTTTTGACAAGTATTGTTTTTGATGGGATCTCATTTCTTTTTGTATTTTGTAGACAGTTCTACTTTTTTCCTTTTCGGTACCTTCTACTTATTGTATATATGTCCATATAATTTTCTTTTTGCCGGTCTAGATTGGATTTATTTATATTTCGCATTGTTATTACTTTAGTACATATTTCGTATATACGTGGCGTTGCGACAGCGCCCTCTATACCGGTCTTTGCTAGATTTTTTAGTTTTTCCTTGATTCATACACCAAACACTACTTATATTCCAAATTTGAAGCTTCTAGGTCTGCTAGAAGTGCCTAAGTATTTTGATGCTCGGTGAATCAGTCAGTCAGTCAGTGAGTGACAAAATTAAGAAATTTGATCCGTTATAATTCTTAAAATACTGGTTCAAATTGAATGAAATTTGAAATATACCGTGTCTTTACAATCCTGCATGGTTACTGAAAATTTCAGTCTTCTAGTTTTATCCACAACGAAGTTACAGGGGGTCGAAAATGGCCTGAATTGCTTCGAGAAAAGGATGGTACGGCCGTGCTGCTTTTTTGCTCGACTTGGTGGGGGCACTGCCGTGCCCCCAGAAATAAGCGCTTGCTTTTAATATGGCTAATATTGCTGGTATTATGGCCCCTGGGGGCCATATTTAATGTATGAATGGTGACATTTTAATAAAAAATATCACAATGTGCATTATATATCTAAAAGATTTTTTTTCAGGGGACTTCATGTCCAAGTACTCCATACAAAAATGAATTTTTCAAATTTTGGTTTTAATTTTTTTTTGGCCCAGTTTAGGTTTAAATACCTTAACTGTCGCATTTAAACTACATTCATTCGATGCCTTAGACATTATTCTTTATTTTGATGTATAATTTGTAGCCTTTTTCAGGGGATGAGTGTACTTAAATCGCCAGCAGCTATTCTTACTCCCGATAAAATTACTTCTTAAGTTACTTTCGGGGCAGGATTTTAAATAGTTGCAGTCGTTCTACCGCTCTGAAACTTGTACAGGTTGTGTGTCAGAGTTCATTGTTACAAAACACATGTAAACAAAAACGGATTTCAGAGGACCACTGTGGTCTACATTATAGACTGTCAAATTGACAGTCAATATTTTGAATTGCCATAGCTTGTTATAATTTCTCTATTTTTTTTTAAATCATTTTAGTACCTTTTATTACATTGTTGCCATTTTTGATTGATTTCTGTTCAATTTATTAAATTTCTAGACTTATTAAAGATTGGCTGCTAACTTCACGAACGTACTCTTGGTAATACGCTGAAATCGTGACGGAAATTCCAAAAACGTCACTCGTGCCACACACCAGTCCTAACTATAACATACCTCTGACCGGGAAGCCTCGGCCGCAGAGGAGGTCGCTCGCACCGTTCCGAGATACTGTCGACCGAGTTCGACCTTATCGTTGACATCGTCGTCTCCTCGTCCGAGCACAGCTGCGCTGCGCTCTGTCGGAGCAGGGGCGGGCGCTGCGGGCGCTCCAGCCGGCGGCGCGGGGGGGGGGCGCAGGGCTCCGAGTCGGAGGAGCCGCGGTCCGCGCAGTGCGCTCGGAGGCGCGCGCCGATGCGATCGCATTGAGAACATCTGTGCCCTCTGCCTCTGACAACCTGTCACAACGACATCTCTGTAAACTTTACATAGAATTAAATGAAGACGCTTCTACGGTCTATCTTTCGACTCACTTCGCATATTTTGATGTAGTTTTATTAAATAAGCTTATAATGTTTTAACAATCTGTACTATATTAGTTAAACGGCCTTCGAAGAATCATAAACTCTAATATTGATTGAATTAATATTTAAACAATTTGCGCTTATTGCAGCAGCGGACGTGAAACATAGTGGACCTACTGAAAGTCCATCGGAGCAACTTTTATCCCATTTCGAAATAAATGAATAATGCTTATAACACGGATTAAAAGCGAGTTGTTGTTAGTTTCAGAAAGTACTTTTTATTATTATGTTTTAAATATTTTTTTTGTGTTCATACTTAAGTCGTTTTTATTGTAACTTTGTTAATATTTTTATTTATGTTTTCATGGCTGTGTTATTTTATTTTTTTATTTTTTATGTGCAATATACTCTGACATAAGTGTATGTAGTGTCAGTCAGACTCGCGCCGTAAATAAGGTACCACTGAAAATCAGCGCTGTCGCTACTCCCTGAGCAACATCAGCACATGCTGAGTGGCAACCATTTTGTTTCTGTAGTGTTTTATTATTTTTAACTAAAATTATGTATGTTTGTTATATGTTGGAGAAACAAATAAAGATTTTCTATTCTATTCTATTCTATACTAAAGCTATGATTAAAGAGCGGACTGTATTGAAAGGAAAATCAGAAAAAAAACAAAAGAAGAAAGAAAACACCCAAAGAAGTTATACCAAAAAATAAGAAAATGCTAAAGAATGAAAAAGAAAAATACAGGACCCAGATTTATGAAGAAGAATTTAAATTGAGACGATCTGTGAAAAGAGCCGGCAAAAGAATTAACGTACCAAAGCCTTGGATTCAGACAATAAAAAACAGCAAAGAAGAACTCATAACAAACAGAAGCAATATACTGGAAATTGCGACCAATTTCTACAGAGATCTCTACGACACACCTGGAAATAGAACAGAGACTAATTGCTCGATAACGAGTTATGCTAAACATTCGACATTAAATGGAATACCATATTTATTGGACATAGAAATACAACATGCAATAAACAATTTAAAACCAATGAAAAGTCCAGGAGAAGATAATATAACTAACGATATTATTAAAGCACTAAACGAACCATTGACACCTATTCTGACTAATCTATTTAATGAAATTATTGATGATGAACAAATCCCAGAACAATGGGAAACTTCCGTTATAACGCTGCTCTACATGAAAGGAGATCCGATGAACATTAATAATTACAAAACCATTAGCTTACTCCAATCACTATACAAACTTTTTATGACTATTATCTTAAACAGAATAAAGAATGCTTTAGACTTCCAACAATCAACAGAACAGGCAGGTTTCAGAAGCAATTTTCTTACTGTTGATCACTTATTCACCCTACGTCAAGTCATAGAAAAGTACACAGAATACGGAAAGATACTTTACATTGCTTTTGTCGACTATTCAAAAGCTTTTGACTCGATTCTACATAGTAAGTTTTGGGAATCTTTAGCAGAACAAAATATACACACCAAATACATAATACTACTGATAGAGATATACCAGAGGAGCAAAGCCACTGTAAAACTAGAGAAAAAGGGCGATGCTAGTCTCTGTAACTGCCTATTAGAATCGATATTTAGAAAATTGGACTGGCACCAATTTGGAATAAACATAGATGGAAAACTTCTTAATCATCTCCGTTTCGCGGACGATATTGTTCTGATTAGATTATATTGATTACTAGCGGCACGCCCCGGCTTTGCACGGGTAATAATTATTCAAATTGTTTCAAAATTATTCGATTTTTTCTCGCCGTAAAAACCATCCTTAAACTACAACGAATATTTAAAAAAATAAATTGGCTAAATTGGTATAGGCGTTGTTGAGTTATGCGCTTAGCAACACATTTTGCGATTCATTTTAAGCCCCCGACAAATAAGAGGGGTGTCATTGTTTGATGTGTCTATCTGTCTGGGACATCATAGCTCCCGAACGGATGAAGCGATTTCAACTTAGTTTTTTTTTGTTTAAAAAGTGAGTTTGGCGCGAGTGCTCTTAGACGTGTTTCGGTTGTGCCGTTTAATAATTGTGGGGGTTAGAGTGGGGAAGGAAACCCGAAAATCTGCAAAAATCGCATTGCGTGAACATAACACATTATTATGGTGTTTTACTTTTAAGGAAATTGAAGGATATGAATCGGGGGTTTTTCTTATATTTTTAATTTAGATTTATTATTTATAAGAAGATTAAGGTAAGAGAAAACATACTATTGATTGCAATGCTCAAATTGGTGTAACCGACAACAAACATAAAATTGGTTCGGGTCAATCGGTGTAACGTTAGTTTTTTGAAGAAATTTGGTTTTATATTGGTGTATGTGTGGTTATAATTTTTCGTTCAAGCTAAGAATTAGTGTAAGAGCAATGCTGGTTTGCCAAGATACATACACCAACTTAACCTTCTTCGGTCATAGGAATACAACAATTCGACTTATGTAAATGGATCACATACCTACTCAGTTACAACATAATTTCGACGGAAGTCTGCAAAATTCACAGGTAAAATGTGTATCGTAACTGTATTTTTTTAAAGCTAGAATTCTATTATTATGCTATTCGAAAGAGCAGAAAAAAACTAAAAAAAACTGCAAACTCAACTTATTTTACGTGTTTTGGTGGTTAACCCAATTGAACCTGCAACCGACGATATGTACAATATTTATGCTATATGCTAGGGTTTAGTTCTGAAAATAACTTTTTGAATGGGATTAGTTACCTGTTAACGAATTATTAACTACTAACTAAGCGACAAAATATTATCAAGCGACAATTTTTTTATTTCCGCACCATTCAGTAGGGAGCCGACGACGCGACGCGGCAGATTATTTCGTGATCTTTACCCCGCTAATTGTCACAAAACTATAATACTTAGAGATATAATGTTCGGACGTTTTTTGTAGATAATGATAAGTTCTACAAAGTTGTACTACATCACTTTGTTATATATTCAATAGTTTTCGCAGCATTCGCGATTAAAGAAAGATTTTAGGTTTATTTTTTCATAAAAATCGGTTATTGTCACAAAACTATAATAGTTAGAGATATGATGTAACAACGTTTTTTGGATAATGATAAGTTCTACAAAGTTGTAATACATCACTTTGTTATAATATTCAATAGTTTTCGCAGCATTCGCGATTAAAGAAAGATTTTGGATTCTTTTTTTTTCACCATGGGTTACATTATCGGAGTTTGGTAAGGAATCATATTATTTATGAAAACTAAATATAGCCTATGTCACTCAGGGATAGTGTAGCTTTCGAATGGTGAAAGAATTTTTTAAATCAGTGCAGTAGTTTCAGAGCCTATTCGAGACAAACAAACAAACAAAAAATCAAACCTTTCCTCTTTATAATATTAGTATAGATGTGGACACATGTTTACCTCCTCTGCGCCGGATCGCACCGCCAGGCAGCGCGCGAGCCAGCCGCCGCCCGCCGCCGGCAGCGACGCCGACCGACCCTGCCGACAGAAACACGTTACAAACAACTATCGCTGGACAAACCATACAACATGTAGCGGCTAGGTAGCTACAGTATTTGGGCTGACGCGTAGGCTTTGTGCACGGGTTCGACAGTCGTCTCTCCCCGCTCGTTAGGTGCACTTGTTAGATTATTGTCATATATTTCTTGAAATTAATGGGGGTTTCATATGACAAGACACACAAAATATTTTAAAATTATGTATATGCTCTGATTAAATAACGAAGATAACAATTAACCTTGATTTGGATGAGTTTAGAAAACATTAAGTTGATAAAGAGGTTATGTATTTGTTTTGATTCACAAATAATATGTTTTAGTACGTAAAACTTAACGTATTTTACGAAACTACATGTGTATAGTGATAATAAGAAATATTTTAATGATATTTTGTAAAGAAAACTACTTATAACAACGTTTTTTTTAAAAAACACCTTTTTGCTAAAAAACGTTATTTTTCCTTGCTATAAAAGAGCGACCGCTCGGGTCGTTACATCACTCCCAGTCCCGATTTAGAAAATAACATACAAACCAAAAACCGGACCCGCCGGCGGGGCCGAAGAATCCCTATTTCCGCCCGTAGGTGTAATTTTACACCCGGGCGTAATAATCCATAGTCCTCTTATATACTGGCAACAGCCCAAGCCGAGGTCCGTTCCTAAGTGGAGCCCTTGTGCGTGTTGCCCCAACCTAACTTATGTGTTTAGAAGGAAATAAACGTTTTGACTTTGACTTTAATTATTTTGGAATACCTTCATAATATTTATGTAGGTAGTATTTTTTAAACTCCAATTATTAGAGAAAATATATTACACTCATGTATTAATATTATAATCAAGTGGAAATATAATTAATATAGGGTTGCACTCGTACAGAATCGTGTTTCATCGATATCGATGATTTAGGTTTCTCTCAATAATAGGTAGGACCTAGGTACATACTGAAATTGGGAACAGGGAAGAGGATATACTTAGTACAAAACAAAGTGCAAAACAAACTATTTATTTATACATTATATAATGTTCATAGTGCGTACCCATTAGTATATTATAATGTATTTTGAGTTACTCTATTGCATTAGGAAACATGATGTAAAGAAAGAGAAAGTAAATTTGTTGTTGAATAAATAAACAATTAACTTTTGGTATTATGATCAGATAAATCAAACAAAATGTTCCGCTATTGCAAAGTGTGATAAAACCGCAAATTATTTTTCAACACATCGACATTCATCTCGATGTGTTGAAAAATAATGTATCGTAAAATATGTAATTATGTAATAATGTGTAGTAATGTAATAATTATAATGTATTAAATAATGTATAATGTAATAGGAGTATCATGTTATTGGATTCATCCAAGAACATGATACTCCTCCTATAATGTGTCATTTAAATGAGGTTGAACAAGCATCATCTGAAAAAAAGTTTTATTTGATTCGGAAAAACAACACAACAACAAATTAATCTTTATATACAGGGTCATTTTTAAAAGACCAGCAACCTTCGGTGACCAGGTACCTATCATCATCAGGAACAACTTTTGTTCTACGACTTTTAAAATTTAGCAACTTTTTATTTCCATACAAAAATAAATATTAATTGAAATATGCGCTTCAACGTTCTTAACTCTATGCGCACCGTTGGGGGGCACGCGGTGCCTTTGAGCTAGCCGCGTCTTTGAGCTTGCCGCTCAAACGCAGCCGCCGCGCCGCGCCACCCGCGCCCTTTTGAGCTAGCCGCCCCCCGCTCGCTCACGCTCAGTCAGTCGTCAAGACGGATCACATGCGCGGCACATGTGTCCTTGTGATCGTCGCATTATCGATGTTTCGTACGGATTGTACCTACTAATTACCATGGCGTATCGGAACTCCAATATCGAGTACACGGAAATAGTGAGGATGCTGGCTAGGTGTGATGACAATGTGTCAGAAGCCTGCCGCCAATATGGAATAAGATTTTATTTATGGGGACACATAAAAACAATGGTGTAACAGTGGTGGTGAAATCACATTAGATCGTGTAATGTAAACGAACAGCTGATTTTTAGGTGTGGGCTTTGTGTTGGTTGTGAAGGTTAATTTTGAACGCTATGTGCGCGATACTCACCGCCACCTGATTTGAACCTGCAGGTAAATTATAATTTGTAAATATTATTTTAATTGCTAATCATTTAATTATTGTAAATACGCTGATTCCACTTTTTAAATACGCCTACATTAAACAGTGGAAAGTGAATAAAAACTATCTTGTTACAAATTGATATTACTTAATTAAACTTAAAATGGTATAAATGATTACGTTAAACATAACTACCTAACTACCAGATTTTCATAGATAGGTACCTATCTACTTATTTGTTTTTAAACTGTTTAATGTAGCAAGTCCTAAGCCTGGTCAAGTATGAAGGGATTGTGGATTTAGTGAAATGAAATGTGTTGCTTATTATTATCGCCAGCACTTGCGCGCGCAATCGTGGTCACGTGATGCAACAGAGATCTATAAAAGTCGCCACAGTAGAATAGAATCTTTAACAATTTCTAATAATGTACCTATTGAGTTATTTCAGAAGTCGTAGAACAAACGTTGTTCCTGATGATGCTAGGAACATGGTCACCGAAGGTTGCTGGTCTTTTAAAAATAACCCTGTATATAATTCTTCTGTGAGTGTGTATGTCACTGAACTTCTCTCAAACGACTGGACCGATTTTGATGCAATTTTTTGTGTGTGTTCAAGGGGATCTGGGAATGGTTTAGATTCACAATACGGTCAACTGGATATTGTTTTTTGAGACGTGGGACAGGACAACGTCTGTCGGGTCGACTAGTTTATATATTATATTTAAACTCCTGGTCATATTGATGGTTAATGGTTTGAGATGCCGAGTGTTAAATTGAGGATGTGGGAGACAACTTCGTTATATTTATGTTCAAATAAAGAAATTTAAATCTAAATTTAAAATTTAAGAAAAACCCCCGATATCAATGCCTTAATTTCCATAAATATAAAACAACATAATATATAATATACGTTTTCATTTGATACCCCACACTAGTATATTTGCAGATTTTCAGTTTTGCTTCCCCACTCTCACCCCCATAACTTTTAAACGGCCCAACCGATTTTCATGAAACATGTCTAAGAACACTCGCGCAAAATTTACCTTTCATACAAAAAAAAACTAAATCGCTCCATCCAGTCGGGAGCTATGGTGGCACAGACAGACAGACAGACACGTCAAACTTATAACACCCCTCTTTTTTGGTCAGGGGTTAAAAAATAACAGTCCATAGCATATAATCGTGTTATAGATACAATTTTGAAATGAGGCTTATGTCCTATATTAAAAATGATGATGAATAATTCATATTTAATTTGTAGTATTTAAGAACTTGCAATTTTGTGATATGAAAATATATCGATGATAGGCGTGCAAGCAAAACGCCTATTGTTTACAGAAGCAATAAATAACATATTGGTAAATGTACTCACCGATCTTCATCCAGGGCAAATATTTGGTATAAGCTTTTTTTCACTTGTCTGCTGTATGAGTTTCTTGCAAATTTCGCATCGAATAGAATTTTTATGAATTGTTTTGTTCTTCATAATTTAAAAAAATTTGTGGTCTTAAATGTCAATTAAAGGTCAAGTACTAGACTGATAGGTGACAAATTGACAATGATCCATGAAGAATAAAACCTATTTAACAAGAAGAAGAAGAATACCACTTATCTCAGAAGTAGCTAGTTACAAAAAGATTTGCGAACTACTAAAGCGTTTTAATATTTGGAAGTATTATAGTCGCGGTTAGTTTTATTAAGGTGGCAAACTTTGTCCAAACATAGCCTTAGCAAAGTTGCCTTAGCAAAATGTCAGATTCTATCATAGAGACTTGCACCAGCCTGTTGAAGGGCGACAATTAGTAGTTTTGACAGATCACAAGCCTTTGACATATTTGTTTAGTAAAAAAGGTAAAAGTATAGATAAAGAAACATCTCGTAGGACAAGACAAATAATTTTCATAAGCGAATTTAATACTGAAATTCATTTTGTAAATGGTAAAGATAATACAGTGGCTGACTGTCTTTCTAGAATTGAAACAATATATTGCCCAACTATTGTAGATTTCGCAGAACTTGCCTTAGCACAGGAAACGGACGAACAGCTTGCACAATTATTCGAGGAATCCAGAAACAATAACAAGTTTCAATTTTAACATAATTATGTTACCGGGTAGCGAGACATCCGTTGTTTGTGAAACGTCAGCGGAACGTGTAAGACCCTACCTTACAGAGAAGTTTAGGCATGTAGCTTTTGACGCAATTCATAATTTAAGTCATCCTGGTATTAGAACTACTAGAAAATTAATTACTGATAGATATTTCTGGAAAGGAATGAATAAAGACATAAATGTATGGTCAAAATCATGTGTACGATGCCAGAGATCAAAAGTTTTGAAACATACAGTTTCGGATTTAGGCCAGTTTCAGACGACAGATCGTTTTCAGCACGTACATATCGATATAGTAGGTCCTTTACCAACGAGTTCAGAAGGTTATAGATATTGTGTAACTATGATTGACAGATGTACTAAATGGACAGAAGTTATTACAACTAAAGATATTACAGCAGATACAGTTGCGAATGTTTTTTATGAAGGATGGATTTCACGTTTTGGTTGTCCTGAAAAACTTACCAATGATCAAGGTCGACAATTTGAAAGTAATTTGTTCCTATAATTAATGTTACTATTGGGTATAAATAGAATCAGAACTACTCCATACCATCCACAAAGTAACGGTGCTGTAGAGCGTTCACATCGCTCGTTAAAAAAAACAATTATATCATTTGAAGTTATTTTTTACTGTAATACTGTAAATTTTCGATATTATACTTCTTATGTACGAGAACTTTTATAAATTTTAAAACTTTAATTATTATTTTATTAAAGTTTCATGTGGTAGATACGTCTTTGTTATGTAGATAGTGGACCCGTGTACGGTGTACAGACAGGCGTTATTCAACCAGTGGTTTTAGCATATTGAGCTAAAGTAAATTTTGTAATGTCTGGGAATAACTGCCTATTGTGTTAGGAAATCCAGATTTTTCAGTGTAGTAGTATTATGTCAAAAATGTGTTAAAAATGCATTTAATTGATAACATACAAAGTTTATTTCATTGTTTATACAACTTTATTAATTTCATTGTTTAAATGTATTTTAAAGTAAAAAAATAAAATAAAAAACAACATGCTTGTAATTTTACAAGCTGACTGTACTTTTGTTATTCATTCGAACGAATTTTGATTGTGAAATACCTATGTACTTACCTCTGCATGAATAAATCCGAGCTCATACCGCATGTTATTTTTAAACGTAAGCATATTTGTGTAGTAGGCATGAGCCTTGTGTAACATTTAAGAGCTTTTGAATTGTTGTTATAATTTTGAATGTACTACAGGGGAGGATTGATGTAGTGACACAGATTAGCTACTTTAGATTAAAAGTACGCGGCGTAAGCGCGTTTCGTTAATTCAGCTTTTTCATAGTTAGGCGGAGCCTCGCCAGCCTCAGCCGGGTAAGACTTATCCTGATAAGGATCAAATAAATAATATAATTGTAATTTCCTGTCACGTGTACTTTGAATAGATTCAGTATAGTGCAATAACTCTTTTATTTCAACCAACCCACATACATAATCATTAAAGACTAGTAAATACAAAAAACACTTTTGTTAAAATTAATATTAATAATCTTGTGCAAGTTTTAAATTTCGTTTCTTTTGTTCTTTGTCCGCTGCTTATTATATTTTGTGCTTAAGTTATTTAACTGTCTGTTGCCATTTTATATTGTACTCGATGTGATGCCCTGTTATTACGAGAACACCTCGCATTAAATCCTTTTAGTCATGTTTATTTTGTGTTAACTTGTGTGGGGTTTTTTCGTAAATAATTTTCTTTCTTAGTAAATAAATAAAACAACTTAAGCACAAGCGAGCGCGCGGCGCCGCGGCGAGTGCTATTTGCTTAGAACTGCGCTCCGACACCACGCGCAGTGGATATCGTACATAATAAATTAGCCTGATTTAGTTTCGAAAAAAACTTATGGTACCTAATCATACTTTTTAACCCCCTACCAAAAAGAGAGGTGTTATAAGTTTGACGTGTCTGTCTGTCTGTCTAACAGACATCATAGATCCCGAACGGATGGAGCGATTTAAATTAAGTATTATATAAATTAAGTTTTTTTGTATGAAAGGTGAGTTTGGCGCGAGTGTTCTTAAATATGTTTTATGAAAATCGGTTGAGCCGTTTAAAAGTAATGGGGGTGAGAGTGGGGAAGGAAAACAGAAAATCTGCAAATATACTGCAAATATAGTGTGGGGTATCAAATGAAAGCGCATCGCGTCCACATTACATAATATTATGTTGTTTTATGTGTGTATGTGGTATTTTTTAAATTTTAAATTTTGATTTATGTCTGGTTTAGATTGAATAAATTAAAGAAAACAAAAGTTTTTGTATAACCGTTGACAGCTAGAAGTTTAAGACTAAACTAAGACTAAACAAAATGATCTTTCTGTATTCATTTTGAAAACAAGTGTTACTCACGTTGTCAATATTATTGTCTTTTAACCTCCGACCAAACAAGAAGAGCGTCATAAGTTTGACGTGTCTGTCTGTCTGTGGCATCATAGCTCCCGAACGGATAAAGCGATTTCAGTTTTTTTTGTATGAAAGGTGTGTGATCATGGACATGTTTGATTTAAATCGGTTGAGCAGTTGAAATGTTATGGAGGGTGAAAATGGGGAAGAAGAACCGAATATCTGCAAGTACCAAATTAATCATGTTGGGGTACCAAATGAAAGCCGCATTACGAAAAACAAGATGTTTTACTTGTAAGGAAACTGAGGCTTTGTTTTGTAATTGTTTTTGTTTTGTAATTTAGAATTGAGAATATCATTAAATACACTACTCAACAAAGTCTAGGGAACAAGGATATTTTAGTGTATACTTTTGATTCAACTTTTTTTTGTCCCAGATGTTATACATCAAAAGAAGCGAAATTTATTCTTGATTTCAGTTATGAAATTAAATAAAAAGCGTTCATGTAAAAAAATTAAGTTTCATTAAAAAAACTCAAAAGTGTTTTCTCGATCTAAAACCACCGAAATTAGGTGAAATCTAACTCGACAAAACTCTAAATTCACTCGACATTTTTAAAAACTACCTACTATTTCTATTTTTCTAAGTTTTTTAACTATCAAAGTCAAATAGTGACATCTGACAACAGAGGTGATACAACAGTGTTACCAGAACTTTGTAATAAAAACCTACCAAAAATCTAAAATCTTATCATACAATAAAAATTTCGTCAAAAAATGGGAAAATGCCGGGGGAATCCTCCCAAACCGCCGTTCCAACTACCGCCATCGTAACAACGCCCAAGGGAACACAAAAGAAATTAACCCAGACAGTTTTCCACCCTGCCCTTTTTAACAAGAATAACAATGTAACCAACACAGGCAGTGAAACTACTGCCGAAATTGCAAACAACCCGCCAGACTGGAAAAATATGCCAAGTACAAGCTACAAAAAAAGAAAAAGAAACCCAGACTCCCCATCACCACAACACCTGTCACCGAAGACACCTACATACAACAGCTTTTCTAAGCGCCCTGTAGATATCAGTGGTGACAAAGAGAATGTCAAGAGACATAGTAAACCACCCCCCTTGATCCTCTACAGCATTCCAGATATTATAAAACTGCGTGAAGCGATAGAAACAACCCTAGAAAATGAAGATTACAAAATTAACATCGTCAACAAAGATCAAATTCGAATAAGCTGTACAATGACTGAATCTTACAAAAAGTTAATGACTCTGGTAAGAGAAAAACAATTAATTGGTCATACATTCACAATGAAGGAAGAAAAATGTATGAGATTTGTTATTAAGAACTTGCATCATACCACCCCACACAGTGAGATAATCCTAGCAGTTGAAAAATCCGGCAACAAAGTGAGAGGCGAGATAATCAACGCCAAGGTAGGTCTGGAAAAAAATCCTACATCTACTTTGTTTGTGAATATTGAACCGGGACCAAATAACAAATTAATAAAAAGCATTAAATATATCTACAACACAGCAGTCACTATAGAAGATCCTAGAAAACGGAACACAATTGTACAATGCATGAGATGCCAACAGTACGGCCATACAAAAAATAATTGTCTGCGTCCTTACCGTTGTGTGAAATGTGCACAATGCCACAAAACTTCAGACTGCCCAAAAACTGAAAGAAACACACCTGCTACTTGTGCACTTTGCTCCGGAAGCCACCCTGCCAACTATAAAGGCTGTGAAGTCTATAAAGAAATCTTGCTTAGAAAAAGGCCCATACAAAAATTAACCACAAAACCCCAATACAACAAACTTGAAAATACAAAAAACGTACCACAATATGTCCACCAAGCTGAAATAATAGATCTAACTCAACGTAGAGGAACTGAACAACTAAAACCAACACAGACTTTGGAGTCGCACCATCAACCTACCTTGAACAAACAGTATAATGATAGCTACTCGAGCATTGCTCAAAAGCCAACATCACAACATCAAGCTCAAGGCAACCAACAACCTCATCAGGTCATGCCAAAACAAACAAAACCAACTCAGCTCACTAACACTGTATCAAAAAACGACAACAAAGAAAAGAGAACCGATGGAACACAAAACAACAAAACACAGAAACAACAATCAGAATACAACGATGGGGAGCAAAGTAAGAAACTTCAAGATCTGTTACTCAAACATACAGAAAAATTAGATTTTCTACTGCAACAAATAAGCTCACTCATAGAACTTATAGGGACTCTGTTGGAAAAATCTCTAAAGTGAGCACATTCGAGATAGGAACCTGGAACATCAATGGCCTAGCCCCAAACAAGCATGAAGTGGAGCTTATGTTAAAGCAACATGATTTGGACATCTTACTTATCTCTGAAACACCTTACTGAAAAGCACATATTCAAGCTGAAAAACTATAATACTTACAATACTAACCATCCAGATGGAAGAGCACATGGAGGAGCTGCAGTTGTTATAAAGTCCCATATTAAACATCACCAGCACAGCTTATTTCAAACCGAAGAAATCCAAGCCACAGCGGTCTCAGTGGAAGATAAATATGGAGGGTTTAACATCGCTGCCATCTATTGTCCTCCAAAACACAAACTGAATGCAAACGTGTTAAGTAAATTCTTTAACTCATTAAATACACGCTTCATTGTTGGGGGAGACTGGAATGCCAAGCACATCCGATGGGGATCTAGACTTACCTCTACTAGGGGAAGGCAGCTTAAAACTGTAATGGATGATAATCACCTTATATGTCAATCTCAAACAAAACCAACATACTGGCCAACGGACCCAACCAAACTACCTGACATAATTGACTTTTATGTCTGTAAAGGTACTGCTAAATATAACTTCCACACAGAAACATGCCTTGATGGGTCATCTGATCATGTTCCAGTACTTCTGCACATGAGTACATCAGTGCAGTTGAAAAATAAAGAAACCCCACTGTACAACAAAACCACAAACTGGGACTTTATTCGCAACCAAATAGAGGATCAACTTGAGCTAAAAGTGGCTTTGAAAAGTGCTAATGACATAGATCAATCCGCAATTAACTTCACAAATATCATACAAATGGCATGCTGGACCAGTACCCCTCAAATGCAACAGCACAGGATAAGAGAAAAAAATATCCCATGGGAGATTAGAAACAAAATACGAGAAAAAAGAAGACTCCGCAGTGTCTGGCATACAAGCAGATGTGCAGAAGATAAAAAAGCTTTGAATAGGGCTATTGTAGAGCTTAAAGTATTACTACAAGAAACTGCAGACGAGGAAATACAAACTAAACTATTGTAGAGCTTAAAGTATTACTACAAGAAACTGCAGATGAGGAAATACAAACTAAACTCCGACCAAAAGTACCAATTACTCTCTGTGGAAAATGATGAAATGCTATAATAAACCACAACCCACAAATCCACCAATTAAACTACCAAACAATCAATGGGCAAGAACTGATAAAGAAAAAGCTGAAACATTTGCAAAGCACCTTAGCGTAGTATTCACACCAAATGCATCCGACCACACACACAACATAAACAATGATATTGAAGCAATACTCCAACAAGACTTGCAATTAGATCTCCCAATTACAGCCGTTACGCCTAAAGAAATAAAATATGAGATAACATGTCTTGACAACAAAAAAAGTCCTGGATTTGACTTAATTACTAAGGAGGTACTATCACAGCTCCCTAAAAAAGGTATAGTCTTCATAACCCTACTGTTTAATGGAATACTCCGGGTTCAACACTTCCCATCACTATGGAAAGTATCACAAATACTCATGATACACAAGGAGGGCAAGGCGCCAAACGAAGCTAGCTCATAAAGACCTATAAGCTTATTACCGGTCTTATCTAAACTATTTGAAAGAATACTCCTAAAAAGGATGGTACCAGTAATTGCTAAGTACAATGCTATTCCTGATCATCAGTTTGGCTTTCGACAAAGACACAGTACAATCGAACAAACACATAGAGTCTATGATGCTATTAGATGTGCGCTGGAAGAAAAGAAATATTGCTCAGCTGCATTCCTAGATATAAAACAAGCTTTTGACAAAGTCTGGCACAAGGGACTCCTATGCAAAATAAAAACGTCTCTACCCCACACTTTCTACAGCCTATTGGAATCATACTTACAGAACCGCATTTTCCAAGTTAAAGTGGGGGGTGATACATCAAGCTTCCATGACATAAATGCTGGCGTACCACAAGGGTCAGTTCTTGGGCCGGTGCTATATACAATTTTCACAGCCGATCTTCCAATAGACTACAATGTAACAACTGCAACTTACGCCGATGACACAGCAATATTGGCAACACACAAGAACCCATCCTATGCATCAGAAATGCTACAAAACAGCTTAAACCAAACTGATGCATGGCTCCGAAAGTGGCGAATCGAAGCCAGCGCTACCAAGTCAGTACAAGTTACTTTTACTTTGAATAAAGGGAACTGCCCACCGGTTACCCTGGGAAATCATCCACTTCCATGTAGCGACACTGTGAAATACCTGGGCATACACTTGGATAGACGCCTAACATGGAAAAACCATCTACAAAAAAAAAAGAGAACAACTGAACATGAGATGTAGAGAACTGTACTGGCTCCTAGATAGAAATTCAAAACTATCAATAAATAACAAGTTGCTAGTATATAAAGCTGCCATAAAGCCAATATGGACATATGGAATGGAACTATGGGGGACTGCTTCTAATTCAAACATCAACATAATACAGCGATTTCAGAATGGGCTACTGAGGAACATTTCAAAGGCCCCATGGTTTACCAAAAACATAGAACTACATAAAATCTAAAGATGAAAACTGTAACTGAAGAAATCAAACAATCAGCAAATACATACAAGGAAAGACTTCAAACTCACCCAAATAAATTGGCTAGGCAACTTACATTGCCCTCATATACAAGAAGATTAAAGAGAAATGAAGTATTAGAAAGAGACAAACAAGGAGCGACAGTGCAGGAGTGTACTTCCCCTGACAAATGAATATATTAAAAACTACAAAGAATCTGCTCATAGTTAAAATAGATATGTAAAATAACTGATCGTAGATGCAAAATGGGAAAAAAAAAAAAAACTCAAAGAGTGCGTAAACCAAAAAAAAAAAAATCTTCAAATTACAAAAACATATGACGCTTACGTGGAAATTAAATGAACAAACATTATTTGCAGCTGTTTAATAATCCGTTGTACCCCCCAAGGCATTAGCCACGGCTCTACATCGGCGTGGCATGCTGAGTATCAAGTTATCAATTGACGCCTGTGGAATAAGGCTCCATATTCTGGAGAGTTGCGAAAAAAGTTCTTCTCCCTTGTTAAAATTTTGAGGAAAATCACTGAAAGCTCTTCTTCGGACTAAATCCCATGCATGCTCAATTGGATTGAGATCGGCGGACTGAGCAGGCCACTGTAATACCGTGATATTGTGCTCGCTAAACACATTCATCACCTGCCTTGCGGTGTGTGGACGTGCATTATCCTGCATGAACACGAAATCTTGGCCAAACTGCTGGTGGTGGGGGATGACCTTAAGATACACTACCTGTTCAATGTATTGCTCTGCGTTCAAATTGCCTCGTATGCAAACGAGATCAGTTCTCCCACGCAGGCGAATTCCAGCCCACACCATGATCGTTCCGCCTTGATAAGGATGAACTTCCTGAGGATTTCGAAGTCTACTTTGGCGACCAGGAACACGCCAAACACGCACTCTCTTTGAATCAGGATGAAATCCGAAGCGAGACTCATTTTAAAAGAGAACACGTGCCCACTGATTGTCGGTCCATCGCAAATGTGCATTAGCCCACAATAAACGACGCCCTAGATTTTCATGTCGCAAAGCTGGAATTCTTAATGGTCTGCGAGCGCGAGGATTGACTTCATGTAATCTTCTCCTGGCACTTTGGTCACTGATAACCAATTGGTGCTGGGACTGGAGTCTTCCTACCAACTTGCGAGCTGTAATCTGGGGCTGCCTTCTTGCAGCATTTTGCAGAAATCGATCTTGTCTCTGGGTAGTATGGATGTCTATGGGTGTATCATCCACGGTGACGTTCGGCTACATCTCCTGTAGCCCTGTAGCGTGCCCATAATCGGCAAATTATACTTGGCTGTGTGTGAACAGCGGCCGCGATATCGCGTTGACTGCGTCTTGCTTCCAACATACCCACAGCCCTAAGCATATCTTCCCGCGGTAAATGACGACGTGACATAACGCTTAGAGTTTTTTTTCCTTCTTATTTTTTCGCGCTTTTGTTTAATTTTTTTTTGAATTTCGAACAAATGATTTATTCCTCTTCCAGCCTTAATTTATAAATTTTAGTGACCTGTACTTTTTTACGAGTTTTCACACAAAAATTGAAGTATTATTGCTTGTTCCCTAGACTTTGTTGAGTAGTGTAGGTCTCTTTAATAGAAGAAGGATTTTTATTGGCACTTCGGTAGTTGTAAGAATCAAGGGCTGTGGCTGTGCTAGTGGGTTGTGGTGCGTGGTGTTTACCTGGTTGCGGGCGGAGCGCGCGCGCAGCCGGCGCGTGAGCCAGGGGCAGCAGTCCGCGCCCGCCGCCGGCAGCGACCGCGCCCGACCCTGCCGGCACACCCGCACCCATCAGACAACCGTCGCTGGATAAGCAAGAGGCCGCGCGGCGACGCTTGTCTTTAATGAAGGTATCCGCTGAAGATTAAACATGCAGCGGCAAATTTCAAGGATTAAAGCTGTGCTTTTTGGTTGTAGTGTGTGTTTACCTTCCTGTCGGCGGAGCGCGGCGGGCGGCAGTAGCCGCGCGCGTCGCCCGCCGCGGACGGCGACCCCTCCTGCCGACAACGTGCTTGCGTTACAGACTAACAGACCCACGGAGTCCTAAGATTGTGTTTACTGGAATTGGATATCTTGTAGCGCCCGGGAAATCTACCATATTGTCAGCTACATGTATCTGATATCAGAATAGCGTTAAAAAGAGTAAAATACTACATTTAAAAGTCCCTGTATGTATATACCAATATTTAACGAACAATTGTTTCATTGTAAAAACAATGTACCGGTTGTTGCGTTCGCCGGAGCGGTCTAGCAGCGGCGCTAGTGTGGTGCCGATTGCATGCCATCGGTTTTCTATTCAATCCAATTATCTCCCTCTAGCCAAATATTTAAATATTGGAGGCGAAGGATTTCTTTTTGGAACTTCGGTAGTTGTCATTTACACAGCATACACACATCCTACAGCAGAAGTAAATTTGAGTATGAAGTAAGTGAAGTGGAAGATGTATGGTTTAGTTTCAGGAAATATGCAAAAAGTAAAAACAGCATATTTTTTGTGGCGTTTCTATTCACTCCATTGTTATTAAGTTATCCAGGTAGACTACCTGAAATTTTTATCAACACCTATTAATTAAGGTTCCTACTGGTACACAGGGCCATCTCTCTTGCCGAGAGACATAAGGTTTAAATTCACCACAGTTGGCAAAAGCGGGTTGGTGAATGTTACATGTTCTGGAACCTACCTCCTTATAATATATCATAAGGATAGAAGCTTGTGTTGTAGTGTAGTGTTTACCTCGCTGAGGGCGGCGCGCGCGGGGCCGCGGCGGCTCGCGCCCGCCGCCGGCGTCGACGCCGACCGGCCCTGCCACAGAAACACGATTCAGATTTTAGTCTCTAGACACACGAACCTACCCCTAGTCCAAATAGCATTTTACTCCATTTAAGAGGACTAAGAAAAGTGGGAGCATTTAGTTCACAGGTGTACTTGATGCATTATTTATTACAGCTCACTCGTGATGAAAAAAAAACAATCATTATAACTTAAAAATGAATTCATACAATTACAATTTAATACATAATAATAATTTATATACTATTATAGAATTTAAAAACTTAAAACAATCACTTTCATTATTGCGATTAATAACATCTTTACCTGTCTAAGGGACTTATAGGAGTGTAGAGTTTACTTTTATAAGATTGTTTGTGTTATAATTATAATACTCTAACAACTATCCTTCGACGCCCCCCGCGAATAATCCGGTAATCGTAAAAGTGTAAATGTTCAGGAAAAATAAAAAACCATTTTTCCTTAATAACTCCATTTAACAACAAGTATCAGAGACTTTTTATATTGCATAAGGAAGCTAATTTTTTCAGTTATCTGGTTATTTCAACAAAATTTAACTAGGCCCATGGGCTTCCTTATAATTTAGCTGGATGCATTTTACTATATTAGTGTACGTGAAGGTCTGGTCAGTAATGTCACTTACGATATTGTTCGTGTTAGTTTATATTTTCGACGGCAACAGTAAAATCTTCTTGCGATATTATTCGTGTAAATTTATATTTTCGATGGCAATGGTAAAATCGTGTAACGCTATTATTCGTGTAATTTGTTTTGTATACTGAACATTTGTAAAAGCCAATTATGTGGTTATTCGATTGTTTGAGAGTAACGTACATTTTATTGTTATGACTTTTACTGTTTATTCGAATAGTTTACTAAAGTATTATTTGGCGATTTTTATAGTATATTTTATGAAATAAAGCCTTAATTTCATGAAATATACTATAAAAATAAAGGGCATTCTAGTAAACGAAACAACTTTGGTTAGTTTGAGAAAGCACGATAGTTATTATTATTATAAAAAATGACACTGCACTGAAGACACGACTATTACACTTGATTACACAATCATGAAAATTATAATAAGGTCCTATTACAGTTAAAATTCTTAATCAGAATCCTCATCGTGACCTGATTCAGTATCACAAAAGCTTAAGTTTCTATAAAATTGTTGATAATGGTGGGGAATTGCTTGGGAGTTACACAGGCTTAGGAGATCGTTATACAGAGCTTTCTTAATAGGGAGGGGCTTGTCGTATGCTGGCTTTAATTCAATACTTTCAATTGATTTGGACACCTGTTTCTGCCGTCGCTGTCTACTTCTGCCTGCATCGTAATCCAATTCAATATCCTGCATCCAAACCTAAACGAGATGAGGAGTTAAAAGTGGAACAGATGGATTTATCAGGTGATTTACGTATCCTGAGAGAGGAAATTGCATATCTTAAACAACACCTAGCATTGGCCGTTAAGACCATCGTCTCTTATGAGTCCAAACTGGAAAAGTATGCCGATCATGTACAATTTCTACATAATAAGGTTATAGAATCAGAAAGCCGGTATTTTCAACCTCCGCTTGGGTCATCTGACGGTAACTAAACGTTGGTCGCTCCAATACAACTAGTTGAGACTCCGTTGTCGTCCGACGAGTTCCCGGTGTTGCCACTTACTATGCAGCCGCTTACAAATAACCATAGTATACGAAGAGCAAAGAGCTCTGCGGTGTCTAAGTTTCCTATATCGGCAAACAATACTTTGTTGGTGACAAACAATAATGGAAAGGGCGATGAAACCGAGATGACTACTGTAGAAGTATAAATAATTACTACGAGTATTTTGTTGCTGACTGTGGATTTCATCAGGCTAATAATATAATGAATTGTAACGATCGAGTTTTAGATTTAGTTTTGTCCAACTTAGATGATTTTGATATAGAGGTAAATGTTTGTAATAACCCGATTGTACCAATTGACAATCAACATCCTCCACTTGTTGTAAACTTGAGATATTTTGATAGTCACCGGCTGACTGGTGAACCCTGCCATACTTATGTTCAGTCTGGGAATCAAAGATGTCAATGGGATTATAAGAGGGGGGACATGCTAAGTCTTTATACTGAAATCGGTACTATAGACTGGTCGATGTTATATAGCATGAAAGATATAAATAGAGCTGTACCATACTTTTATTCATTAATAAATAATGCTATCGATAGGTCGGTGCCGCGCAAGGATAACTATAGTCATAAAAAACGTCCCTGTTATCCAGATTGGTATACCCGTTATATTAAATACGAGATAAAATCTAAGAGTGAACTGCACAAAATATATAAAATTAGTAAGAATATAAATGATTACCATGATTTCTCAAATAAGAGAGCGCTTGTAAAAACAATGATTAAAGAGGCTTACGATGCATATATATATATACGTTACAAAGTCGTTTTTCTAAAGATCCGAAGTCGTTTTGGACTTTTATAAAATCTAAAAAGTCTAAATTACGCCGCTCTTGTATCATTAAAGAGGGAAATGAGCTGTCTCCGTCAGAATGTAGTCAAGAATTTGCGAGCTATTTCCATTTAGTCTACAACGATAAACCTCCTAGACTTGATGTTGCAGAGGCTATGCGCGCGGCGGTAGGAAGCAGCGCTCAATGCGTGGTAGTAGAGCGCTTGACACACTCCGATGTCAAATTTGCACTGAAAGTGCTTAAGCCGAAGTTGTCGTATGGTCCTAATGGAATTCCATCTTTCGTTGTAAAGGATTGTAGAGAATTCTTCATAAATCCTCTTTTTAATTTTTAATCTTTGCATAGAATCCGTTGCAATAGGCATAACCGAAGTAAGGAGCCACTCGATAATGAATATGGCTGGATATCGTTTTCTAAATAAAACCCCGAATAAACCTGTACTAGCACTTACTTAAATAACGAAGAAAACTTTTTACCCGAATAATATCGTAACAATGTATACTGTCAAATCATATTGATATTTTGTTTCGTAAAGATCTAAAACCATATTATTCGTTTAAAATAACTTTTAATTATTTTTTATGGAATATACGCGTAGCTTTTCATATCTTCGTAAATAAAGATAGAAACATTCTGAAAAAAAATCACATGGTGTATTTTGACTTCTAGATGCCGAAAAACGCATAACATGAAAAACCCCGTAATAGGTCATTACCGGATTATTCGCGGGGGACGTCGCCTTTAGTCTGACTAAGAGCATTAGAGGGGGGCAGAGATTCGGCAACCGCTGTTTAACGCCACGACACACGTTGACCACGTGTGTTCTATTAAACACTAGCCGATTTATAAAGCCGAAGGCTGTTATGTTTACTTGTTTTAGACTGTTATACAGCTAGTAGCTGTAGAAGGACTTGTTTGTTATCATTCAAAACCTTTTTTTACTATATGTACAGAGGTGTTTAAATGGTTCGCATGTGCACTGCAGGCTGTTAAAAGGACTATATGTGTTGTCCATTAACATCAATAGCAGTTTATTTGTCCACAATTTCTGCTCTTATTTCCTGTAAGCTGACCATGAATGTGAATGTGATATTCTATTACATTTATCGTACAAGCTGTGTTAATAATAATATAATAATAATAAGATATTTATTTATTTTCTCAACACTTATTACATAATTATCTCTATGTTAAACATTGAAGGAGTGATCAGTTAATTTATTGAGCAATAAGTGTGAGACTGGTGCCCGCGATGGGTTTAATAAAACCTGTGTTGCGGGTCACCAGGCTCTCCAAATTCGCGGCAATAATTACATCTTATGAGTAATTACGTTAGCGTGCAAAAATTTGTGAAAATGAACAAAAAATCTTGAAAATAAGAGCGAGAACCGGTGCAATAAGGAGAAAAATTTCAAAATTGAAATAAATAAATAAATTAAAAATAATTTTCGCAAATTGTAAATATAAACTAATAATCGAATAATCTTCTGGGGGAATTCCACTAACCGCGAAAGTGTCTTCAAATACAAAAACGCTCAATAAGAGCTATGTTTAGAATCCATTCAACAGAAAGCTGTGTACCTCTTTTTAAGAAGCATAAGTTGTTAACATTAACTGTTCTTTATATTTTAGAAATAGCAATATTTGTTAAGACAAACCCCAATCTATTTCAACGTATGTGTGACAATCTAGTGCGCAATAGACGTGATAATAATAGGTTATGTAGATATCCATCAAGAACGGCTTTGCTCAGAAAAAGTGTAGTATGCATGGCTCCCATAATTTATAATAAAATACCTATGACATATAAACAATCTGATATTAACTTGTTCAAAAAGAAACTTAAACAGATGCTTGTTGACAAGTGTTACTATAATATTGACGAATTTTTAAATGATAAATTTAGTTCTAATTAAATTAATATAATAGCTTCATTTTTTAATTGTTAATTTTCTTTGTCGCATGTTATTATTTTAAAAACATTTGCACACCTAATAATGGTCAAACATGTCTGAATTATATGTTATTTTATTTTGTCATCTTATGTTACACATGTTTTTTGCAAATAAAGTATCTTTTATCTTTTATCTTATCTTTAAACAGTCGATTGACAACGACGCCCGAAAATGAGCCCCTCGATACGGCTTCAACAAGTGCGACTACAACCGTTGGGCTAGGCGATTTAACGGACCATAATTATTATTGCGGATCTCTAAAATTTCAGTAAATTAAAGGTTAAACGATTATACACAATTGACCTGAATCATCATCTTAAAGCTGTATATAAGTTCACATCAGAATAAATTTATATACATTGACTCTGTAGTGGTACAAATGTGGGACTTCTTACAGATAACAGCATTCTTACATAACACATGTGAACCTATATACGCTCACCGCATTAAAGTAGAGTTATAACAGTTCTTCTTCTTCTTACAGTGCCTCTCCATTACTGAAGGTCGGCGGTCATCTTTTTAAACTTTTCCTTATCCAGGGCTAGCCTGAATAGGTCTTCTGCCTTCTTTATGCCCGTCCATTGCCTGATGTTACGCAGCCAGGAAGTTTTCCTTCTACCAACAGCCCTCTTGCCTGGTATTTTCCCCATCATAATTGTTTGCAGCAGTTGATAACGGTCATGTCGTAAGATATGACCAAGATATGCAACTTTTCTCTGTTTGATGGTTCTTACCAGACTAGGTCCTAGAACAGTTCACATAGCCGTATTTCATTTCCACCACTTTGTTCTAGGTAACTAAAAATTAACCAAATAAATATCCAAAATTTTCATGCAAATTTATCGCTTAATATGCAGATAGAGCGATTGAGTTTTGGTTTCATGTTATAATTAATCAGCGTAGTTTATTTATAATAACCATTATAATATCAAAAACTGAAAATTGTAGATTTCCTCTCAGCCAGTTTTAAATATTTTAAAATGAAAACCACGATTTTATAGAGGCGCGTGAATATTTTAGCTGTAAATATGTATACATTTCACGATAAAGTTGCATTCCCATGGCATTTAACATTATTAATTATTTAAAACAGGTACTTAATACCGCGTGTTATCATCATTTTTATTCAATTATTGATATCCCCCGGAGTTGCGTGTTTAATTATACATAAATTAATAAATTGGGTGGTCAGTTCTTATGCTTCTGTTTTGTGTACTAGACATTTCATAAACATAAATTATATTTCTGTAGGTGCATATTATATGGTATACCTACATAACTGGGTAGTTATGTAGGTATACCATAACTGGGTAGTTATGTAGGTATACCATAACTGGGTAGTTATGTAGGTATACCATAACTGGGTAGTTATGTAGGTATACCATAACTGGGTAGTTATGTAGGTATACCATAACTGGGTAGTTATGTAGGTATACCATAACTGGGTAGTTATGTAGGTATACCAAATAGGTATACAAAATAATACCACGGAAAACGCGTTCCGATCAATCACGAAACCTTTGAGAGCCATTAAGGTGTGGACAGACTTCGGCTGTAACAATGATGATTATTGTAATTTTATATTTGTTATTGACGACCTCTGTGGCTGAGTCCGCCTGAGGCGCAGGAGGTTGCGGGTTCGATTCCCGCCGGGGGACCAGATTTTGTACGATCTACAATTTCTGGTTTCGGGTCTGGGTGTTTTCTATGTATCATATGTACATATATAATATATAAATAAATAATTATATTGATAATTATAATATATATAAATATATTTATTTATTTATTATTTATTCGCGAGAAGGCGACGCGGTAGACCAAAACAAAGATGGCGGAACGAATTGGACCGATTTCTAGCCGACTGGATGACGGTTGCTATAGAAAGAGATGCCTGGAGAGAATGGGGGGAGGCCTTTGCCCAGCAGTGGGATGATACCGGCTCATAATAATAATAATAATAATAATATTTATTATTATTATTTATTTGTTGTTTCGGTGAACACAGTGAAGGGTTGGCAACCATATGCATTAAATGTTTTTTGTTTTCATACTTACCTAAAGGAATAATTAAATATTTCATAAATAAAATATCTTTATGATTACTGCACAAACAAGGAGTGCAATTACGTTACTTTTGTGGTCGAAGATTATAAAGAAAAAAATTGTGTTTAAAAAATAAGTTTAATAAATATATTTGTAGAAGGTATGCTGCAAGTATTTTTTTCAGGATCAGTGGTTATCTTATGTTTTGTGGCAAACCAACAATAACCCCTTTCACAAGCCCTTTTCACAGTGATTTTCCAATTCTTAGCATAAATAACGTGAGAAGAAATGTTATAATTACATAAAAGTTAAAAAAGTATTGTGTTGTACGAACGTGTTTCGAGAAGCTAGAATTCTAATTTGCATTTAGTTGTGACCCTAGCGGCAGGTGAGCTAGATGCTTGCTTAAGTAGTTTTAATAACTGAGTGACCTTGACATTGTGCATTTTGAGAATAAGAACCGAAGGCTTGTTTCGTGAGGCGACAGTGCCGAGTCTGAGTTTACAAATTATAGTTAACTTTCTCGATCGTGAGAACGTTAACTATAATTTGTATGGGATCGAAACAGCGCCTCTTGTGGCAAACTTGAGAAACATAATTTGCGAGTTTGAGATTCACTATCGACCGTCGATCGTCGACTCGATTACGCTCACGTTCGAAAGTGAGAAACGTTAACGCATTTGATTGGTTGTTTGAAAAGTTTCCCGAGTTCGTGTTACCATTTTTGACATTCGAATAGTTAACGCGCTCGAAAAAGTATTCGTCTAGCATTCACTTAGAATTTCTCAGTGAGTAGAGGTGAGAGTGCAAAGTTATTCAGTAAAATCATTAATATTTACAAATAAATTATGGCCGGACGTTTCTTTTTCGCTTGGATATCGTCTTACAAAGACAGCTTTTAAGTTTTTGTGCAGAGAATTAAAACAATTGACGAATTTAAGGTCCTCTCAACTCGTTTTGTTGGAACTTATATTATGTACTTTTTGTTATTTATTAATTAAAATATTAAAAAGTAGCTATAGTTTCGACACCTAATTAATTTGTTCTTCGCAGGTGTTCACGGCTCTCTTCTTTTTTGCTTCTGGTTCATACAAAAGCCAATTTGAGTAGCAAAACAATGCAATGAAATTTTTTTTCAGTTATGTGATGATCAATACTACATTTTAAATGTTAACCCTAAGTTTGGAGGTGCAAAGCATGATTCTTTGTATGGGAAAACAGTGACTTGAATACATAAATTCAATCTCTGCACCAAAATAGAGAAATGGTCTGGCTTCTATATAGGTAAAGTATCTTTAGGTACTTGATTTATTAAAATGCATTATGTTTTGATCCATTTCACTATTCTATCTTTTACATAATTATTTATTTTTTAGGAGACTCTGGATACCCTCAGCGCCCAGGCTAATGACTCCAATTTTAGATGCAAATACTGGTACACCAGAGGCCAATTATAATAACAAGCAAATGAGGGCTAGAGTAATAATAGAAAATACATTTTCAAATGCTGAAAAACAGATGGTAGTGCTTAGACAAGGATGGAGTTCACTCCATCCACTTCAAGCCACTCAAATATGCTTCTATTATTATAGCATACTCAGTATTGCATAACATAGTTATCAATCTTGGCATTGATCTAAATCTTACTCGGTGTCCGAGTAAGATTTGGGTGGGTCTAGTTAAGGTAAAATATTTCATATGATATTATAACAAAATACCTATTTATGTTACAATTAATCATTTCTAGTTCCAGGAAACTTAAATAGTGAACCGGGTTACAATGACTATGTGGAAGGAGCTGGAGCTACCAGCGGACCAATTTTAGTAAGAAGACTGATAAATAGTGTGTGATATATATATGTATGTAGTTCTCAGTTATATATTGTGTTAATGTACTGTTGCTATTTATAGAAGTGTGCTTAGGATTATAAGGTTAAGGATATTGTATTGTGACAATGAATAAATAAACAAAATTATATAAGATGAACTTTATTTTATTACCTAATTAGACAGTCAGAATTGACAAGTTAAATTTATAAACTAATATACTTACTTATATTTACAAAAATATAAACTAATCATTACAGAGTCTAATAACTAACTTATCTTAAACTCTTATTCCTATTGCTTGCCACTCTCTGGCTCTGCGCTTCCATCTCCCTAATCATATTTTGCTCTCTCCTCAAGCTTATGTTACTCTATTATAAACTTTCTCCAAAACTCTTCAGCTTGTAGAAAATTTTGTGCTAGCCTCAAAATTTTTCAAGGAATTCTTGCATGGCAAGGTGGTGTTTGCCCAAAGCAAGCAGGCTCAGTCCGAATTAGATTGCCTTCACAGAGCCTTAAAGGAGAGAGTGCATGGGCATCTGTAAAAATAAATTAATGTTATTATCTTATCCTTAGAAAAGTTAAGTCTTACCTTCTATTGCTTCCACAATATTGTGAACTGGGGTTGTTACAGTAATTCTTTGACTGGGGCTTAGGACTGGGGCAACATATGATTTATTTGATGGCACAGGTTCATCCCAATGTCTGACTTGTCTGAGGTCTCCATGCCTAGAAACAAAATAAACTTAGTTTTTTCTTCGTTGATGAAACAAGTTCACATAAATCGATCTAAACACCAAATAAATTATCAAACACTCACTGCTCCATGAACTTGTCTTCATTTTTAGACTGTTTAATAAATTGAAACTATGAGAGTTTCAATTTATTATTAATTTATCGGCCGGCCACTTCTTCCTACTCGAACGAAAGTTTTCATTTCAAACGTAAACAAAACACAGAATAATCATAACATTTTTGATAGACAGCTGCTTCTAAACAAAATACTAGTAAAAATATCATTCTGAATTTGGCCGGTTAATGATTTGATGACGTCATGCTACCACCCTAACAAAAATATTTAACTATGCTCACGGTGAGTGAACGCTTTCGTATAGTTTTTGTCGATAGGAACTCGCACTTGCATGCCATTGCTTTTCGATTCGAATTTCGTTAGCTCGATTAACGAGATAGTAAAGTCATTCGAAAACGTTTGTGGAACTCAGACTCGGCACTCAGCGCTACAGTTACCCGAGTGGGAGAGGCGCGGGCTGCGGGCGGCGCCGCCGGCTCCGACCTGCGGCGCGGCTCCACGTGCATCATACCGACGTGCTTTTCTTCTAAACTTTACTTTTTTACATCTGCAACATAAAGAAGAAAATATTAGCACCACAGAGCCACATGTTATGGCAAAGATATTAAATTTGTGATTGTGAAGTAAGATGCTTGTGGAGTTGGGGGCGTGTAGGGTCATAATAAGTTTGGCTCAACATGACATCCGACAACTTTTTTTCCCTTATAAGTAAAAAATCATAATTATTTTGTAATGTGTAAGTGATGTGCTTTGATTTGATTCCCCGCTCCAGTATATTACATACCCCCCACAACTTTAAGCGGCTTTACCGATTTCATCAAACAAGTCTAAGAACACTCGCCCGTACACAAAAAAAAAATTAAATTGAAATCGCCTCATTCATTCGGGAGCTATGATGCTACAGACAGACAGACACAACAAACTTATAACACCCCTCGTCTTCAAAATTGACATTAATTTGAGCTTTATGGTTATTATAATTAAATTTTAAAACACTTCAGGGTACTGAAATTTTATAAATAGATTCTTGAGAGCCTGAGAAAGGACAGAGGCTACTTTTTAACCGACTTCAAAAAAAAAGGAGGTTTCTCAATTCGACCTTATATATTTTTTTATGTATGTCCGCGGATAACTTTGTCGTTTATGAACCGATTATGATTATTCTTTTTTTGTTGGAAAAGGGAGTATCCCAAGGGAGGTCCCATGGTAAGGAAACCTGGATCTGGTGATGGAATCCTGAAGAAATTGAGGGAAACTCTTGAAAAAATTGTAATTCCGACTTGTGTGTTCCTTAATCTATACTATACTATATAATATATAAAGCTGAAGAGTTTGTTTGTTTGTTTGTTTGTTTGAACGCGCTAATCTCCGAAACTACTGGTTCGAATTGAATAATTCTTTTTGTGTTGGATAGTCCAGTTATCGAGGAAGGCTATAGGCTATATAACATCACGCTACGACCAATAGGAGCAAAGATATAGTGGTAAATGTGTAAAAAACGGGAGAAATTGTTCATCTTTGAAGCCTTCCGTTGCGTGCGCCGTGAAAACGGTTCAAGATACACAAAAAATATGTATTAAAGAATAATAGCTCTTTTAATGATCTAAAAAACAGTCCGCGATAGTATATGTCTATCTTTTAAGATTAACTCACAAAAACCGTTTTTATGGTACCTAATTTGTTCAATTTGTTTAAGTTGTATCAACATAATAATATTAATCTTCATTCAAATAAATATGTTGTTGGTTAAGAGTACTTCATCCATTATAACGCGGGTAGCACCGCAGGGCACAGCTAGTATTATTCAATAATATAATGAATTTTAAAGCCCTTTTATTAATGAGGGTCTGGTGTTGATCTGATGATGGAGGGAAAGGCGGTCGAGGGAACTCCTCAATGATTTACAGCAAGTACTTTGAGTTTGGGCTTGATTAACTTATATTACTGAGACCGTGCATCTAAATGGGTTTTGACTGATATTAGGGGTCTGATGCTGAAAATGAAGGACAGTCAAAGGAACTCTATAAAGTATATTTTAGTAGAGTAATCACTAAAAATCGTGAAATAAAACTTTTTTGCCAAAAATTAAACCAACTTCAAATTGTTTCAAATGTATTTGTTACTGCATTAAGTTTTTTGTAGTATTTACTTGGCACCGACTTCAAAATTATTAAATACTTAATTATTTAATTGTTTATGTTTCTTTTAATTATCACTTATAATGTCGAAATTATTTGTAAAGTTAATTTATTTGTTACTTTTCAGTTCCCGTTTTGAAGTTGGTTTAATTTTTGGCAAAAAAGTTTTATTACAAAAATATGTCATTCGCGGTAAAATGAATTACAACTACTACTAGACGAACTACTTCGGTACCCTGAAAGTTGGCCTACTTGTTGTCAAAGTGAAAACGTTTATTTCCTTAGAAGCACAAGGCAAACTTTAAAATAAAAATAAAAATGACTTGCATGTTAATTTCATTGAATCTTTCCAGATACAGATGCATACACAACTAGAACTGAATTTTTGGTTTCATATTAGTATTGACAATTAATTTACGCATAGTAACATTGGAACTACTCTAGTTAGAGCTTGTTTTACAATTTCCGAGTAAGCAAGTTAATAAAATGGAATCTCGGTCAGTTAGTCACAGATGTCAGTTGACATGATAGCGCTATATGTAAATAATATCCCATCTTTTGCTGCATTATGTTCACGATACTATCAAGTAACTGACGACACTGGCAGAATCGTAGCAACCAGCGAACGGTGCAAGCCATAAAACCAAGAAGAAGAAGAAGAAGACTTAGTTTACTTGGAGATGGTGAACCAAGCCCTTAGTTATCTAGCATTACGGATTTCTATTTGCGTCTACAACGCGGGACATTATTGCCAAAAATGTCTCGCTTTGTAGTCAAGTAGGTGTGCAAAGAGCCATAGAAAAATATAATTCGTAATCGCTTTGGTCGCCCAGGTTTGGAACCTTTTAAGTGTACATACATTGAGTATACCTTGAAACTTGGTACAAAGCACCAATTCAAAAAGCAAAGCAATAGCTCCATTCGAGAACTTTCCGGCCCCAACAACCATCTGTTTTCCGAGCAATAATTCGAGCCCACGGAGATGATCCGTTTGGCTATATCGGTGACCAGGTTTCTTCTACGTCTCCTCTTTTCTGGCCGCAGCGCAGGTAGGAACTCTTATGTCCAGCAGCTGATATAAACGATAACGTTTGTATGGAACTCTGGGTGCGCGAGTACAACTCGCACTTGGCTGGTGTTTTTATTGGAGTTTACTCCTTAAGAAACGATTTGAGTTATAAGGCCCGGTACGGAAATTTTATGGGGAGTAAAATCAAGTGTTAACAAAAGTTGAGGCGTTACGTAGAAAGAGACAAACATATATATCTGTAGGATTCAACGTGTAAAAGAATGAGATGGAATACCGTCGAAACGTCACGTTCGAAATAAGATCTTTAACGCATTTTGATTGGTTGTTTGTTGTGTCTCTGGAATGCGAGTTACCATTTTTGACATTCGAATACGCGTTCGAAAAAGTATTCGTCTAGCATTCACTTAGAATTTCTCAGTGAGTAGAGGTGAGAGTGCAAAGTTATTCAGTAAAATCATCAATATTTACAAAAAAATTTTGGCCGGGCGTTTTTTTTTCACTTGTATATCGTCTTACAAAGATAGCTTTTAAGTTTTTGTGCAGGGAACTAAAACAATTGACGAATTTATGGTCCTCTCAACGCGTTTCGTTGGAACATATAATAAGTACCTTCTGCCATTTATTAATTAAAATATTAAAAAGAAGCTATAGTTTCGACACCTAATTAATTTGTTCTTTGCAGTATTTACGAATGATGTTATAAATCAAAGTGAAAGAAATCAATCATCCTAAAATTGGATTTGTATAAATTGAACACAATTATTATTATTTTGTAACATACTTTATGTAATACGCTTTATTGAAGTAATATAAACAATCCGAATAATAACAGATATATGTTTGTTTCTCTTATCATTTTAGCAGATGCGTTCATTTACCCTTTTTTTCTATTCGATATAATATCATAATTATCGTTTGTAAGGAGTAAACTCCAATCGTGCGTCGTAGCTGACACACACACACACTTTTTTTATTATATGAGCCTTAACGCCGCGCGCGGCCGCCATACTACAGCAAGCGTCGCAGTGTGAGAAGCGCTGGCGCGTAGCATTTTAAATTATAAGTCTTTAAAATAAATTAAAGTTTTAATGCAATATTTTCAGGAAAATACTAGATTCAGATAATTATTATATTAAAATAATGAAGGTAGATATATAATGGTGAAATACTAGTTTCTTTATGCAATAATTCGCATAGTTTAAAAAAAATAATATCTCGTTGTATAATATCTAAACCATAAATATTCTTCAATATTTATTTACCCAAGGCTCTATAGATTAAATTTTTTTTCGTCAGTAACTTCATGCATAAAATCTAAATTAAAATGTAAGAAAAACCCCCGATTCCAATGCCTTCATTTCCTTAAATGTAAACAACATAATATTATGTAATGTGGACGCGATGCGCTTTCATTTGATACCCCACACTAGTATATTTGCAGATTTTCTGTTTTCCTTCCCCACTCTTACAACCAAAACTTTTAAACGGCTCAACCGATTTTCATAAAACATATCTAAGAACACCCGGGCTAAACTCACCTTCCATACAAAAAAACTAAATTGAAATTGTTCCATCCGTTCGGGAGTTATGATGTAACAGACAGACAGACAGACACGTCAAACTTATAACACCCCTCTTTTTTGGTCGGGGTTTAAAAATGGCCATGCCTTTATTTTTTATGAAGTTACCCAATGTCTCAATTCTATCATCGGTCGCTCAGACGTACGGCTGGTTTACATGCTCACTTACCATCAACGCCGTGTTGGCTAAGTGGGAGGACACTCGACTTTCAGTCCGAAGGTCGTGGGTTCAAACCCCGCCACGCACCTCTGGATTTTTCTTCTTGAGAAATTTATGTGCGCTTTAAACACGTGCTTTAACGGTGAAGGCAAACATCGTGAGGAAACCGGCATGTTCTGAGAACTATAAAAGAGTTTGAAGGGCATGTGACATTCACCAACCCGCACTTGGCCAGCGTGGTGAATTAAGGCCCAATCTCTCTCGTCAAGAGAGAAGTCCCTGTGACCCAGCAGTGGGAACGTTAATAGGGTGATGAAGATACCATCAACGGGCACGAAACGCTTCTCGAATTCTTTTATAGTATAGTTTTATACCGCTAAGGAGTGGAATTCTCTGTTTTTCCGATTACATACAACCCGACCAGAGTGATTAGGCTTTTTCTGGGCAAACTTCTTCCATCGTTGACCTCGTCTCTGCCTTCTTGCTAGACTGTAGTCAAAAGTATAGTCCATAAAATAATAATAAAAAAAAGTGTGTGTGTGTGTCAGCTACGACGCACGATTGGAGTTTACTACTTACGAACGATATTATGATATATGTACATCGAATAGAAAAAAAGGGTACATGAACGTGATAGATACTTGATATTAATTAGTAACCTATTTCAAGGTCTGACTATTTATTAGGTATAAACCTACCATAGAACAGCTGTTTGTAAATAATATAAATCCAATCAAAAACAATACTTGTCAAAAAAACCAAGTCGCGCAACTCAGTTGTTCTGCGGTAAAAAGTTGTGAGATCCAAGTAAATCCAAGTCTTCAAATTTCGTCTCAAAATTCTTTAATGTTTTATATTAATATATTAAGACTTGGCCATCGCCTGAAAACACGTGTTAATTCAATTATTTAGTGCGATGGCCAAGTCTCAATATATCTATACTAATATTATAAAGAGGAAAGGTTTGATTTTTTGTTTGTTTGTTTGTTTGTTTGTTTGTCTCGAATAGGCTCTAAAACTACTGCACCGATTTAAAAAATTCTTTCACCATTCGAAAGCTACACTATCCCTGAGTGACATAGGCTATATTTAGTTTTCAAAAATAAAATGATTCCTTACCAAACTCCGATAATGTAACCCATGGTGGAAAAAAAAAGAACCTAAAATCTTTCTTTAATCGCGAATGCTGCGAAAACTATTGAATATATAACAAAGTGATGTATTACAACTTTGTAGAACTTATCATTATCTACAAAAAACGTCGTGTCATCATATCTCTAACTATTATAGTTTTGTGACTATAAGCGATTTTTTTGAAATATTAAAGCTTAAATCTTTCTTTAATCGCGAATGCTGCGAAAACTATTGAATAAATAACAAAGTGATGTATTACAACTTTGTAGAACTTATCATTATCTACAAAAAACGTCCCAACGTCATATCTCTAACTATTATAGTTTTGTGACAATAAGCGGGGTTAAGATCACGAAATAATCTGCCGCGTCGCGTCGTTGGCTCCCTACTGAATGGTCGTGTGCGGAAATAAAAAAAATGTCGCTTGATAATATTTTGTCGCTTAGTTAGTAGTTAATAATTCGTTAACAGGTAACTAATCCCATTCAAAAAGTTATTTTCAGAACTAAACCCTAGCATTATAGCATAGATATTGTACATATCGTCGGTTGCAGGTTCAATTGGGTTAACCGCCAAAACACGTAAAATAAGTTGAGTATACAGTTTTTTTTAGTTTTTTTCTGCTCTTTCGAATAGCATAATAATAGAATTCTAGCTTTAAAAAAATACAGTTACGCTACACATTTTAACTGTGATTTTGCAGACTTCCGTCGAAATTATGTTGAAACTGAGTAGGTATGTGATCCATTTACATAAGTCGAATTGTTGTATTCCTATCCTATGACCAAAGAAGGTTAAGTTGATGTATGTATCTTGGCAAACCAGCATTGCTCTTACACTTATTCTTAGCTTGAACGAAAAATTATAACCACATACACCAATATAAAACCAACTTTCTTCAAAAAACTAACGTTACACCAATTGACCCGAACCAAGTTTATGTTTGTTGTCGGTTACACCAATTAGAGCATTGCAATCAATAGTATGTTTTCTCTTACCTTAATCTTCTTATAAATAATAAATCTAAATTTAAAATATAAGAAAAACCCCCGATTCGAATCCTTCAATTTCCTTAAAAGTAAAACACCATAATAATGTGTAATGTGCACGCAATGCGCTTTCATTTGATACCCCACTCGAGATTTTTGCAGATTATCGGTTTTCCTTCCCCACTCTAACCCCCACAATTATTAAACGGCACAACCGATTTTCATGAAACATGTCTAAGAGCACTCGCGCTAAACTCACCTTTTAAACAAAAAAAAACTAAGTTGAAATCGCTTCATCCGTTCGGGAGCTATGATGTCCCAGACTTGTCTATACACGTCAAACAATGACACCCCTCTTTTTTTGTCGGGGGTTAAAAATGAATCGCAAAATGTGTTGCTAAGCGCATAACTCAACAACGCGTATACCAATTTAACCAATTTATTTTTTTTAATATTCGTTGTTGTTTAAGGATGGTTTTTAAGGCGAGAAAAAATCGAATAATTTTGAATAATTACCCGTGCAAAGCCGGGGCGTGCCGCTATATAAGATATATACAAATATATAAAATTCTTCTGTCACGGGGTGCGTAATCGAACTCCTCCGAAACGGCTTGACCGATTCTCATGAAATTTTATTATTTAGTAGGTCTGAGAATCAAAAAACATCTATTTGAAAAAAAAAAAAATTTTTTGCAAAACAACGTTTGCTGGGGTCCGCTAGTATTTATATAAAACATTAAAGAATTTTGAGACGAAATTTGAAGACTTGGATTTACTTGGATCTCACAACTTTTTACCGCAGAACAACTGAGTTGCGCGACTTGGTTTTTTTGACAAGTATTGTTTTTGATTGGATCTCATTTCTTTTTGTATTTTGTAGACAGTTTTACTTTTTTCCTTTTCGGTACCTTCTACTTATTGTATATATGTCCATATAATTTTCTTTTTGCCGGTCTAGATTGGATTTATTTATATTTCGCATTGTTATTACTTTAGTACATATTTCGTATATACGTGGCGTTGCGACAGCGCCCTCTATACCGGTATTTTCTAGATTTTTTAGTTTTTCCTTGATTCATACACCAAACACTACTTATATTCCAAATTTGAAGCTTCTAGGTCTGCTAGAAGTGCCATAGAATTTTGATGATCGGTGAGTCAATGAGTGACAAAATTAAGAAATTTGACCCGTTATAATTCTTAAAATACTGGTTCAAATTGAATGAAATTTAAAATATACCGTGTATTTACAATGTTCAATGGTTACTAAAAATTTCAGTCTTCAAGTTACAGGGGGTCGAAAATGGCCTGAATTGCTTCGAGAAAAGGTACGACAGCGCCCTCTATACCGGTTTTTTCTAGATTTTTTAGTTTTTCCTTAATTCATACACAAAACACTACTTATATTCCAAATTTGAAGCTTCTAGGTCTGCTAGAAGTGCCTTAGAATTTTGATGATCGGTGAGTCAGTCAGTCAGTCAGTGAGTGACAAAATTACGAAATTTGACCCGTTATAATTCTTAAAATACTGGTTCAAATTGAATGAAATTTGAAATATACCGTGTCTTTACAATCCTGCATGGTTACTGAAAATTTCAGTCTTCTAGTTTTATCCACAACGAAGTTACAGGGGGTCGAAAATGGCCTGAATTGCTTCGAGAAAAGGATGGTACGGCCGTGCCGCTTTTTTGCTCGACTTGGTGGGGGCACTGCCGTGCCCCCAGATAAAATATCTTGTTTATGTTTATAGTCTTTATTCTAACCAAATATCCGTAAAGCAATTACACTTAATCACACTATAAAATTATTATTTACATTAATCATCTAGGGCCCTTGCCTCTTATAGTATGTATGCGATAATGTTAAACCCAACACGACACAGAACACTTATAACTTTTGAAACTATCAAGGTTATCAATACTATTTAACTCAAAAGACAATAAATCATGGTAAATATCCCGATAGAAATCTAAATAGTACAGAACACTTTATTTAGCACAAATTATCATACCTCGGTAAATACTGAGTAGTCTTCCTTCCTTCACTGAATTTCAACGGGCAAAAGAGACCCAGGCTTTGTAGCACTGTTCTTTTATACCCTATTCCCAGACCCAGGTAGGAAATAGCCGTTTTCAATAACCGATTTAAATAACTTAAAAAGTAACGTTGTTTTATAAAATCCAAATGATAATTTATCTATTATTGAAAATGGCTATTTCATGTGTTTTAATTAAATAACAATTTTGTCCGGCTACAATTATTTAGTCAATAGTAAGTTTACAATCAAAAACAAATAACGGTATTTCAACAGAAATAAGTATGTGTTCAAATTATTTGAAATATACGGTACTTTTAAAAAATAAAGAAACAATAGTGATTGCAATCGGCCATATCACGTAATTGAATAGTTATTAGACAGTAAGTTTATAATCAAAACATTCTCAATTTCTCATTATTTATCAAACGCATCTGCTAAAATGATAAGGGAAACAAACATATATCTGTTATTATTCGGATTGTTTATATTACTTCAATAAAGCGTATTACATAAAGTATGTTACAAAATAATAATAATTGTGTTCAATTTATACAAATCCAATTTTAGGATGATTGATTTCTTTCACTTTGATTTATAACATCATTCGTAAATACTGCAAAGAACAAATTAATTAGGTGTCGAAACTATAGCTTCTTTTTAATATTTTAATCAATAAATAACAGAAGGTACTTATTATAATGTTCCAACGAAACGCGTTGAGAGGACCATAAATTCGTCAATTGTTTTAGTTCCCTGCACAAAAACGTAAAAGCTATCTTTGTAAGACGATATACAAGTGAAAAAAAAACGCCCGGCCAAAATTTTTTTGTAAATATTGATGATTTTACTGAATAACTTTGCACTCTCACCTCTACTCACTGAGAAATTCTAAGTGAATGCTAGACGAATACTTTTTCGAACGCGTATTCGAATGTCAAAAATGGTAACTCGCATTCCAGAGACACAACAAACAACCAATCAAAATGCGTTAAAGTTCTTATTTCGAACGTGACGTTTCGACGGTATTCCATCTCATTCTTTTACACGTTGAATCCTACAGATATATATGTTTGTCTCTTTCTACGTAACGCCTCAACTTTTGTGTTACACTTGATTTTATTCCCCATAAAATTTCCGTACCGGGCCTTATAACTCAAATCGTTTCTTAAGGAGTAAACTCCAAAAAATGGAAACTAAGGCCGAAATGTATATTGGGAAAACCTCTTATAAGTTATCTTGATAGAACGCACAAACACAATATTATTCGAATTATTCTAATAATGGATGTATTCTAATAATTCTATATGGATAGTAAAATTTCCAACAATTATTGATAATTTTCAAAACCTTTCTTACTCAAACAATTAGCTTTTAATTACCTTTAAAAATTATTGTTTTTCACAAAACACCCGTTAAGGCCCTTAAGCTCCTATACTAAAAAGTTATCAGACAAACTTCCAACTTGCCGCTCTAGACTCAGTGGAACGCAGAGCCATCAGACTCATAGGCGACGGCAAACTTGCATCTAAACTTCATACCTTAGCCCATCGGAGAAAAGTTGCTAGACTGTCGGTCTTTTATAGATTGTACTTCGGGGAGTGTGCCAATGCGCTGCATGACCTGATCCCACCATCTCCGTTCTATCATCGGTCGCTAAGACGTACGGCTGGTTTACATGCTCACTTAGTGGACCTACCATCAAGGCGCACGAAACGCTTCTCGAATTCACAGCTTCCTAATTTATTCCCTTCCCTTTCCTTTATTGAGTGTTTCTCCTACATAAATATAAATTAATTAAAATTGTATTGATGTTGTTGAATGTAATCTTAGGTTATATTATTATAATTTCGCCTATTTTGTCTCCTTTATTTTACACGCACTTTCTCTATAACCGGTTAATTCCAATTTGTAATAGGTCTCCCGCAATACAGGCTTGCCTCGTGCGGGGACCGCTGCTAAGTGAAATTGTAATGTGTGAGTTGTTAAATAAATATTTTTGTATTTTTTTTTTTATTTGTAATTCTTTTTTTCTTTTATAGTGACCGCTAAGGAGTGGAATTCTCTCCCGAAGTCTGTTTTTCCGATTGAATACAACCCGACCACCTTTAAGATCAGAGTGAATAGGCTTTTTCTGGGCAAACTTGCTCCATCGTTGACCTCGTCTCTGCCTTCTTGCTAGTCTGTAGTCAAAAGTAAGCCCATAAGATAATAAATAAAAATAAAAAAAAGTCAGGAAACACATTGAAATGATTAATGAGTGTCATATTATACTCCGTGGGTTATGTCCATTTAAATATCATCGTAATTTACTAACCCCCGACCAAAAAAGAGGGTTGTTATAAGTTTGACGTGTCTGTCTGTCTGTTACATCATAGCTCCTGAACGGATAGAGCGATTTCATTTTTTTTTTTTTGTATGAAAGTTGAGTTTGGCCCGGGTGTTCTTAGACATGTGTCATGAAAATCGGTTGAGCCGTTTAAAAGTTATGGGGGTGAGAGTAGGGAAGGAAAACAGAAAATCTGCAAATATGTATACTAGTGTAGGGTATCAAATGAAAGAGCATCGCGTCCACATTACATAATATTATGTTGTTTTACATTTCAGGAAATGAAGGCATTTGAATCGGAGGTTTTTAATAAATTTTAAATTTAGATTTTAACCAATAATATTGCATTAACGTCCTATGTGGCTCGGTGGGCTAAGTTTTGCCTGAGGCGCTGGAGGTTGCTGGTGCCATTCCCGAGGGACCAGCTTTTGTCTATCAATCTACAATATCTGATTTCGGGTCTTAGTGTTTTGTATGTATTTGTCGAATCGTGAGGGAGGCGCCACCCGCCGGCAACGATTTTTTTTTTTTTTTTTATTGTTATGGATTATACGGGTATTACCGAGTATTGAGTTTTCTCATGTTACTACGCGACAGTCCACAGTTCTCTCTCCTACGGGGTGGAGCTTTGGGCGCGCACAGCGGACGTCGAGCGAGCCTTCAGGATGCAAAAGCGGGCTCTTCGGGCGATGGCAGGCGTCCCAAATGATGTGTCTTGCAGAGAGCTGTTCAGGGAATACAACATACTTACACTTGCAGATGAATTCATATTCCAAACTGCTCTATTCACCCACAACAACGTGGGCCTATTCCAGCGCCGCGGCATCAACGCCGACCGAGCCCTTCGGAGTAATAAAAATAACTACCGCTTGGTAACACCTTCGCACAGGTTACAGAAATCTAAGAGGTCTGTTTATATAAGCGGTCCTTCTATTTATAATAGATTACCAGGTTGTATTCGTGACGCAGCTTCCATGCCTATTTTTAAAAACAAACTAAGAAAGTGGCTCACTGATATGGTATTGTATGACATCAGTGATTTTTTAAGTTTACCACTTATATAAAAATTTTATGTGTAATATTATAATACTTGTAACTACATATATAATTTAACTACACACATATTTAATTAATTAATTTCTGACATGTAATAATGGTATTATGAATAAATTATGTATTTCTGTATTTCTCGTTCAGTCCTTATCATTCTATTAAAGCTGCCAATAGATGGCGACACCATGCGACTTTAATAAAATTTGTTTGATTATCTGTATCATTGCATTGATTTCGTTGCGTTGATGGTAACATTAATTGGTTGCGTTAAATTGTTTGAAACGCAAGCGTTCGTTCTATCTTGTGATTGGTTGGAATTTAATTTATTTAGTTGGTACGCAAAGCGTTCTTTCTATTTTTTTGTGATTGGTTGGAATTTATTTTATTAAGTTGGTACACTTGGAAACGCAAGCGATTGGCGAACAGCTTTTTCCCCTCTCTTGGACATGGCCCTTGGCGGGATTTGAAGGTAGTTAAATAGAGTTCAGTTGAGAACACGAAACCTTTTTCTTTGGAACCGTCACCGAGTAAAGATCTCCGCCAAGAGACTTGTTTGTTTCCGTGCCGCCAAAAGTTTTATAGCCTAAGTAGGCTTGTACGTTAAAGTTTTAAATTCCTTTGTTCATAAAGTGAAGTGAACAAAATAATGGTATTGGGCGAAGTGTTTTCCCGTCGCTAAAATATCGTCGCCTGCCTGACTAAGTGACGTAACCAACATTTTGGCGTATTTGACTTTTTAATGTAGTTTTTTTCTACTTTTGAAGACGCACCGTTCTGTCTAATCGGTGTATCCGTATCTTCTTCCTGGGTCTAGATGTACGTTGACGTATCTATCTATTTTTTAAAATTAAAATCATTCTAAACGTCGTAAGTGAACTTACGACGTTTAGTATGACTTTCATCCATGCAAAATTTTGTTCTAACAAGTCGTAAGTGCAATTACGACTGGTAAAAAATCAGTAATAATGATGAAAAGTGCTTAGATTAGTTTATTTGTTTGTGGATGGATGCAGTGGACAGAATCGTAATTCGATTGTAGCTTCAACTTTGATGTATATTTTCAACAACTGCAGAAGTGTTGAAGAAATTACCACGGTCAAAGCGAAGGGGATTCTGCACACAGTGCAATCAGTTACGCTCTTAAGAAAACTGGAGATGTTTTTGGGCCTGCGCAGCTTCTACGAATATTTAAATTGGCTAGAATAACCAAACCATACCATGTCATCGTCCACAGACAACACACAAAATTTCTCAATTTTGAAAAGCTGTCAGCTGATTTACGCCTATTCTCAGTGCGAAAAGATGATGTTAGATCTCGGGTAAACTGGACCGAAATGACAGAATTTTCTGTTCGTAAAACAGATCCCACCACTTTGTTCTTCAAAACAAGCCATAAAGAGGCATGTTACAGATCTTTGACTTTGAAAAGAAATATGTCCAATTTTCAGCACGCTGTTGTTAGTACTCTCAATGAGACGCAACCAAAAATCTCAAAAGAAAAGTACGAAGATTTGATCTCGTTATACGCATAGATAGTCATCAGATTGTCCGAGCACGTGAATTTTTATAAATCTATTCCAGATCTTGAATGATGATTTACAAACCGATGTTCATTGATTGGATGATAGACATGTCAATGATTCTTGCATAGAATAATTAACGCAATAAGACTCTATTTTTTGTCACTAGATAATAAATCTAAATTTAAAATTTAAGAAAAACTCCCGTTAATATGCCCTAATTTCCTTAAAAGTCACCATAATATTTGTATTAATGTGCACGCTTTCATTTGATACCCCACTCGAGTGTATTGGCAGATTTTCGGTTTTCCTTCCCCACTCTCACCCCCATAACTTCTAAACGGCGAAACCGATTTTCATAAAACATGTCTAAGAACACTCACGCCAAACTTACCTTTCATATAAAAAAACTAAATTGAAATCGCTCCATCCGTTCGGGAGCTATGATGTCACAGACAGACACGTCAAACTTATAACACCCCTCATTTTTGGTCGGGGATTAATAAATAACAATGATCCAGTTGATATATTTAATTTAAATTAATATGTTAAATTAAGACTGATTGCACAATCATTAAACAAACACCTAGTCTACGAACGCGTTACCTATTGTGTTATCATTATTATTTTTTAAAGCCTTTGTTGTCTTAGACATAACTGTTTGTATGGATATTTTGTTGATAAAGAGTTCATCTTAATATTCTATTTTTCCTAAGATATATAAATAGAAACTCATTAATGAAGTGCCAAATAATACAAAAAACTTAATGGAGTAACAAATACATTTTCACCTACACTATACACAATATCAATAGATATGTCAAAAAAACATACTAATTAACAGCATTTAGGACTTTTTACCATAATATGATTGCTTATTCGCTTCAACATATCTGATACAACAATACATTGAACTATTTTTAATTTATGAAAGACTCGGAACTTGAGTTGTTAAAAACAACACAAGCTTTTAGTTTCATCCAGTCCCACGCAACCAGGAACAAATTAAAAGTGTTACGCGTTTAGCACTCTTTTTATGGCAGCATAATATATTCTATCTCACTTTAGTTTTTGTGTCTCTTTCCTTTATTGTCTATATCGATTCAGAAAATTTCAGATATTTTTCAGTGATTTACTATTATCAAAAAAAAATTAACAAACCACATAACAGTTACAAACAATGACGCTGGCAAAGTCGCAGGTGGAAGCTACCATTATTACTAGCTAATAAACTTACGTAAATTTCTATAAGTGGATTCTTCGTTCTCAAAGTTGTGGAAGGATGTAAGTCTGGAAGTGTACCGGATCCGTACGGGGTCCACACAGCGCTGGTCGCGAGCGGCGGGCGAGGCTGCGGCCGGCCCTCTGGCGGACTGCGCGCGGACGACTGCCGTCGAGCCTTGTTGCGAACGGCAACAAGTTTGTTTTGGATTTTCGGGTATTATATTTGAAAGTAAATTAATACATTTATATTCATCATAGAAGTAGGATTTTATTATTTTATTTCTGTACACATACGGGGTGATTAATTTCAAATAGTCCAAAATTAAACTGGCGATGGGGGGTTTTCGTGCATCGATTACATCCCCATGGTTGTTCTACGATATTTTATAGTTTTGGAGATATTCGTAGATCGTTTTTTTGGTTTGCCGACTTGGTTCACAAAAATCAATATTTAAAAAAACTTAATGAGTCATAACTTTGGCACAAACATAGCTTAAAGTGGCCGGTTCTTATTTTGAAATAAACTAGGTATGTGTAACTACCATAAGAAAAAAATATTTTAAAATTTGTAATTTTTGAGTATTTTGTTCAAACTTAATAAAAAAAAATAGTGTTTCGTATCTATTGCAAAAACTGTGTTAGTGATCTGGCTCATCATCAGCAAAATTAAAGTTACATAGAATGAGGGGTTTCAATGTGAAATTAAAATAACCTTAAATGTTTGCAAGTCCCTAATTTACATTAAAAACTTATCTTTCTGACAAATGCTTTATGTACCAAAAGCTTGTTTGGGATTGACCAAAACATTACTTTTTTTAGGCTTCTAGAGTTATGAAACTTTTTTGCCAAAAATTAAACCAACTTCAAGTACAAAATAAATTAACTTTACAAATCATTTCGACATTATAAGTGATAATTAAAAGAAACATAAACTATTAAATAATTAAGTATTTAATAATTTTGACTTTTAATTATCACTTATAATGTCGAAATGATTTGTAAAGTTAATTTATTATTAACTTTTCAGTTTCCGTTTTGAAGTTGGTTTAATTTTTGGCAAAAAAGTTTTATTTCACGATTTTTAGTGATTCCTCTACTAAAATATACCTTATAGAGTTCCTTTGACTGTCCTTCATTTTCATCATCAGACCCCTAATATCAGTCAAAACCCATTTAGATGAACGGTCTCAGTAATATAAGTTAATCAAGCTCAAACACAAAGTACTTGCTGTAAATCGTTGAGGAGTTCCCTCGACCGCCTTTCCCTCCATCATCAGATCAACACCAGACCGTCATTAATAAAACGGCTTTAAAATTCATTATATTGAATAATATTAAGGAACACACAAGTCGGAAAGACAAAATTTTCAAGAGTTTCTCTCAAGCTCTTCAGGATTCCACCACCAGATCCAACAAAAAAAGAATAATCAAAATCGGTTCATAACCTACAAAGTTATCCGCGGACATACATAATATATATATATATATATATATAAATATAAATATATATATACTAGCGGCCCGCCCCGGCGTCGCACGGGTAAAAAAAGTTCCCGGCAATTTTTCCTTATTTGCAAAAATCATAGACAACATATAAAATGAATATTGAACTTTCGAGACATAGACAATAGCTCAAAGAGTATATTACCACCACGTATGAATAGCTTATCAAGAAAAATCATAGACAACCTATAAAAAGACATTTATTTTACACTTTTGTTAACCTGTAGATAATAACAGACAAATAATTAGCAATAAATTAAAATTGCGACTATAATTTAAGATTTAAACTATCCTATCTCTCAAGTTGGATCGAACTGCACATGGTGTGCGAATTTTATTATAATCGGTTAAGTGGTTTAGGAGTCCATTGAGGACAAGCATGACACGAGATTTATATATATTAAGATATTAAGATATATACGGTCGAATTGAGAAACCTCCTTTTTTTTGAAGTCGGTTAAAAATTAGATTTTATCCAACAGCTAAAGGGTTATAGGAATTAAAGTAGTATTTTAAAGTAAACAACTTTCATTGTTGAAATGCAAATGTATCACGTTTATTACCTACTAGTTTCCTTGATGTTCGAATAATTCAGAGTGAAGTTATTTCACGCAGATCTAAAACTAAAGCCCTACTGCCATTTCTCGCTTCTAAATACTGCCATCGGCCTGCCATTTACCGGACCTTACAAAACATCTTTGCGTTATGTTCGCAGATGATGCCACAATATTTATACCCCAAGAAACTAAAAACATTCAAGAATTTGAAACAGAAATAAATATTACCCTGAATGAAATAGTAAAATGGTTAGACTGCATTAATTTAAAAGTAAACATTGATAAAACTAAATACCTCAGATTTAAAAACTATAAAACACCCAGTATTCAATTAAACATATACCACAATGTAGACAAAGTTAAAGAAGTTAACGAAATTAATTTTCTAGGCATAAAAATTGACACTTTTCTAAATTGGAAATTTCATATTAAAAATGTTATTAGTAAGATATCTAAATACTGCTATGTTCTTCATGTTCTCACAAATGTTTCTTCAAAATTGATTGCAAAAAATGCCTACTATGCTCATGTTTTTCCTCATCTATGCTACGGAGTCATTTTTTTGGGAAACTCTGTTGATGTGCAATCAGTATTCTTAATGCAAAAGAAATGTATCAGAGCCATATATAATTTAAAAAATACTGATTCTCTACGAAATGTTTTTAAGGATAACAATATATTAACACTCACAGATATATTTATACTAGAAATATGCCTATTTGTAAAGAACAATCTATCGTACTTTAACTTAAATTCGAATAGATCTGAGAATGTTAGAAATCGATATAAATATAATCTATGTATCCCTCAAATAAATAGCACTTTATATAAGAAAAGTACATTTATAACAGCTATAAAAGTTTTCAACCATTTGCCAGTTGAAATAAAAGAACTAAATGGATATCCATTTAAGACAAATTTGAGAAACTGGCTACATAATAGAGTTCACTATAACTTAAAAGAATACTTTGAGTGTTAAATTTATTTTTTGCACTAAAGGCGTAATATTATGTTGTAAAATTATAATGTGTACATTTCAATACTATTGTATGTCCGCGACGGATAAAATTGTTGATACCTAGTCATTGTTAACATCAGCTCATAGCATACACAATTTTTACAATAAAGATTTTCTTTCTTTCTTTCTTTCTTTCATCTGCCTTTCTCGTAATTGGATGCAGTTAAGCATAGTTAGTCCAAGCGCCATTTTCAGTTTTTTGAGAAATTACATAAACGCGTTTTTATTCGCAGAAGATTTGTATCTGTATTTTCTGAAAGTAAATCAATGTGCATCGAAGCTTCTATTTGTAATTTAACATTCTACATAAAAAAAAAACATAAAATAAGTTTATATTTTGGAATATATAGCTAAAAATGCACTTGGACTCTTAAAAAATATGATGTTTTCATTTTACAAAATGAGTCCAAGCGACATTTATGTCGTTTGGATTCATGATGCGTAATTCAATTCGAAAGAATAGATGTTGATAGCACGTGTAAATAAAAAAAAACTTAAGATACCCATTATTTACTATTTATTTATAGAGTTATTTATTATTTATAGAGGATTGAGAAACATAAATAAAAAACTATACAAATGGCACAAGTAATATAATTTTGTTGAAAGGAAACTATTCAGTTGATGAATTTTTTTCGAACTCTATAAGGTATATACCTTATAGAGTTCCTTTGACTTAGTAGAGTAATCACTAAAAATCGTAAAATAAAACTTTTTTGCCAAAAATTAAACCAACGTCAAAACGGAAACTGAAAAGTAAAAAATAAATTAACTTTACAAATCATTTCGACATTATAAGTGATAATTAAAAGAAACATAAACAATTAAATAATGAAGTATTTAATAAGTTTGAGGAAGTTGTTTTAATTTTTGGTAAAAAAGTTTTATATTGTTAGATATTTTAATTCTTCAATTATAAGTGGAGTCATTTATTGATTTAAAATACACGACATAAATTTATCGATAAATATCGGATAAAAAAAATTATATGTTGGCCAGTGCGTGAAGCGATTTTTTCGTGTTTCGTAATGTGGTCCGGAGAAGCCATCTTCTAGGCCTTCATGCTCCATCTTAGACCACATCTTCACTTTACATCAGGTGAGATTGTGGTCAAATGAAGGCTTACCAATAATAAAAAAAAAAAAAAAAAAAAAAAATTAAAAAAAATATGATTTAATTTTTTTTAAAGAAAACTACTTCACCAATTTTTTTTTGTTTCTTTTTGATTAATTGCTGTATTTTATCCAAAGTAGTCTCTTTTGAGAGCTAGATAGTTTACCATAAAATATGTAAACTTTTTTCTCTCCATCCACGGTTGTCTGGAAGAAATTGCTTTTAGCAATAAGACCGCCCATTACGCATTCTAGGTTTAGTTTTAATTTCATATTGTATTGTTCATTTGGTGTGTAATAAAGTATATTCTATTCTATTCTATTCTATTCTAGCTAAGAAAAAAAGAAAATACTATTTCGGTACGCCTATTAAAAATTGTTTTTTGTTAGAAATTTAACTTTAAGACATGTTTGTCCTTTATTACCTTTTTTTCTTCCTACATCAGCAGTCTATGCGACAAATGTGTGAGATTATTGGTTTGCGTTAGGAATCAAACTAATGTTTATTGTTTTGCAAAACCAGTCCAAGTAACAAAACAACTGTCGCATGGACTACTGATTCATAACACTACGTCGTTTGGGCTTGTAATGTATAAATGGAAATGTGTTTTCCTAATACGTAATTTGGTTATTAGTTTTAAATTGGTTTATGGGCTTGTTTTGCGTATCAAAATATATCGTTTGCTATAGAAGGCGCTTGGACGGGGTATCAAAAAATACCACTTAGAGTGAAGCTAGCTGCAAGAGTGTTTTTCCTATGGCTAAATTATGCCCTAGTAATTACAAAAATGCAAAAAAAATCCAAAAATGAAATTTGGCGCTTGGACTAACTATGCATAACTGTATCCAATTGGCTTTCTGTGTGGATACTGAAGGAATATACTCAGAAACGTAGTATTTGTAGGGCTAGCGCATTATTTTTAAATACTATCCTTTTTGTGGGTAATTTAGCATTTCATAAGGTTTTTAACAATATTATGATTTAACAAAAACCGTCAAATCATGGTATGTTACCCGTTTTAAATCATAATATTAATTTTCTCGTGTTTTAAATTATAAGTCTTGTGGGTGGAAAGACTGTTAGTATTATCAGGGGCGGGAATTTATTCAGGAACTTTTCACAATTCGTATTTGAATGTCTTAAAATTAAATACAATAACTGATCCTATAAAGAATTTTAATAACATAAAACTGAAAAAAAAAATATTTTTCATTATATTTAAAGAGGCCATAAAAATTTCAACCATTTCAACTAAGTTACTACTTTAGGCTGGGTCCACACTTGTATCATTTCGGTGTATCACGATCAGGCGTGGCGTATCGAGTATCCGTATTATAAGTATGGACGCTCATTTTATACTTTTATGTGATACTGTATCATTTCAGCGTATCAACTTTAACTTTACAAATATGGACGCTTCAAAAAGAAAATGTAACAAGTAACTTCAAGAGTAACAAAGTCCATACAACCATAGACAACTTTGCAATGTTGGCTTTCGGTATATTTGGATTATTAATCGAATACAGTTAGCTACTCCGATGTTTAAAATCGACAATCCCAAAGTGCTGTTCCTCTCGATCTCCTGTCAAATCATATTTGGGTCAGTGAGAAGTGAGTAATTTCGCGCATCGGATTTAATCAATTACCGTAGAATTTGCGAATAGCCGTAGAAACTGCTACGGCTACAGGGTTGCAGCCGTAGGCAGTGCATTGTGTAATATTTTGGCCTGAAAGCCGTAGAACACGGTAATTGCCGCAGCATTAAATATAAATAAAATAAATATTTCCGGACTACTCACACATCATCACCTAACCCCAAACTAAGCAGAGCTTGTACTATGGGTGTTAGGTGACGGATATACTACATAAATACATTTTTTTTTGTAAATACATACATATATGATACATAGAAAACACCCAGACCCGAAACCAGAAATTATAGATCGTACAAAATCTGGTCCCCCGGCGGGAATCGAACCCGCAACCTCCTGCGCCTCAGGCGGACGTTCGCCCACCGAGCCACAGAGGTCGTCGTTTGGCAACACTACATCAAGCATTCACGTCCAAACTTGTTCAATGCAACGCGTATCCCCTTTGATGATCGCGGAAAAACCGACACAGGATGGTTCGGGGTGTATCACGTATCGTATCACGATACAGTATCATGATACAGTATCAAAATACGTCCATACCACCGTGATACGCGTATCGGATACGCGGTGTATCTTGAAACGCGATTATTGGAGATCGGGGGCGGATCGGGCCGTATCGGATACGGCATGTATCATTCACGCGTATCAGCTTGCGTCCAAACTAGCGATCATGATACGCGCCGAGGATACGCGACGGAGATACGATACGCCGAAATGATACAAGTGTGGACCCAGCTTTAAGTAGTCATCACCAGAGTAGAAGCACCCATTCAATAATATTTTTCTCAATTTATTTTATAAAAATATTTGGCTTGTCTATTGCTTTCAATTCTATAGGTAGATTTATTGAAAATCCTAATAGCTGATATTTACCACCGTGCTTTGTTACATTTAGCCTGCAATCCATAGAATAATTGAGATCTTTCCTTCAGGTAGGTAGGTGTCGAGCCGAACCATGCTGCCCTCCCGCGTCTCATACTTGTCAGGATGTAGAACAATATCCATAACGACTACTAAGATATACAAACTCGGGAGAGTCAGAAGGCTAACCTTTCGAAATGTTATTTCCAAGAATCCCGGAGGAATCTGGAAGTGGCACGAATTGCACGTTACACAAAATAATGAAATAACAGTTATTATATCGATTTTTCAACAAACCTAATTAATTTATTTTATAACTATAGCGGCCCGCCCCGGCGTCGCACGGGTATAAAATTTTCCCGGAAATTATTCGAATTTTTGTCGCCGTAAAAACCATCCTATCTCTCAAGTTGGATCGAACTGCACATGGTGTGCGAATTTTATTATAATCGGTTAAGTGGTTTAGGATTCCATTGAGGACAAACATTGTGACACGAGATTTATATATATTAAGATTTTTAACCTTTTCTGATAATTTTCTACACATGTAGCAGGGCACAAACAATAGGACACATGAGGCTACGCACAGAAGCAGCAATATACCAGGAATCTCCCCTTGGTCCAGTTTCTGTAAATAAAGAAAGAACACTTACTTAAATATAATACACAAGGTGTTTTAGGTTTCAATATAATTATATCCTGGATAAAAAACCTATTAAATAAACAATCATGTAACGAGCTGAAATTAAAAAAATATATTATAACCCGACTGCGACATTACTTTTTGGGATTTTTACATTATATAAGCCCATTAAGTGATAATGTCTGCTACGCAGCTTTTATTAAGCCGGATCAAAAAATGTTGAAAGAATTTTAAAAAATATTTAAAAATTATTTCATGCATGGTGAGTTTTGATATTTTATTTAAATAAATTGCTTCTCGTTGGTGTTTTAAGGACGATTCACACATATCAGTGAGCCCACAGTTCCGGCACAGTACCGTATCAGTGATAATTATTCTTTCAAAAATTTTGCTTTAACATTGTAAGTATAAATCATTTTTTTTTAATCAAGACAAATATTATAATTAATGATTATTTTTATTTCCTTAACAAAATATTAATATTAATTAATAATTAATATAATATTGATCAGGTAGAAAACAATACTTTTTTTTCAAAATGTATTATTGTTCACAAAACAAATAAATAATTTAGCATACAGTAGCCCAATGCTTAATATCTAAACTTTTTACAGCACACATACAAAAAGTCAAAGATTTTAAATGTAACTTCCTTTTTATTGAAGAGAAGTGAGGCGAAGTAGACTTTACACACAGCCATCTCGCGAGATTTTGAGTAATTAACCGGCAGCACTCTTGTAATACGGGCAGCTTCACTAATGGTATGGTATATACCAAAACAGAAAAAATCGAATGTCGATTTTCAAGGGTGTTGTATCGATCCAATACTACATATCGATTAAAAAAATTATATTTATGGCTCGAAAAATCGATTTTTCGATTAATCGATCTCATATCGCCATCCCTAATTTTTTGTTTGTTAGCACTTACTCTGTCGATTGACATACGTTAATTTTTTTTTTCAAAATGGCGTATAGTTGGGATTCCATTATGTTGTAACCCTTTTATAATATACTGCGGTGTTACCTGCGAAATGTCATTTTCCCACAGTCAAAAATAGCCAGTTGAACATTTGAACATTTTATAATTTTCATTTTATAACGGTTGAACATTTTAAAATTCAACCCTTGTACTTTTTGACGCATATATACTGCGATAAGCGCTATTTCAAAGCATCTTTAGACTGAATCGTACATTTTGTACAAAACTCCCTGTCCGTTCTCAAAGGCGAAGCGCAGGAGATTTGAAATTCGTGAATTCGCTAGAAAGAGGGTCAACCGTTTTTTATCTCAATAATTGCCTAGACGCCAATACCTACTGCTTAAGACGTGATCATGGCCTTGCCAAAGGAGACTATTAAGTGATAATGGTTGTTAACAACTTTGATTCGATAAAGATCATAAACGGTCCGCCGGATCATAAAAATGTTGAAAGAAAACTACAAATAATTTAAAAATACCTATTTAACATGTTATTGTTTCATGACCTTATTTTTTTTATTCTTTCTAAATGGCGTCCTGAAGTAGCCATGTTGAATGTTCACTAACGTCATGTCTTTAGTGACACTCGCCGTAGGTACTAAGAATAATCGATTGACGTGTGAATCATAGACATTAGTCGAGACGGTTGGTCTGTATAGCGGGACATTAGAACATACATACATAGACTGTAAAACACATCACCACTGATAAGTTATATACGAGATCAATATATCCACCTGTATTTAATTCCATCTGTAGCAATGTATTTGAAGTCATCCTTTATTGCCTTACAAAGGTCTCTGTAATATGGCTTGTTAGAGCATGAGCACCACATTATGAGGAGTTTGTAAACCATAACTATGAGGTATGTGGCACCTTCAGCGACCAGTGGCACATCCATCATGCGCACGTAGTGGACACGTCCGATTACGCACATGAAAATAGCCAGGAGCCCGAATGTTGTTACCAGTATTGGTGTCAGAATCCTTAAAAAAAAGCACACAAACATTAAACTTAGATTACCCATAAAGATGTAACCCATCAGGGACGTACAAATTTTCAGATAAAAGCTTAGAGTATCTATGGTAGTATAAATGCTCTAATGATAAAAGAAAAAACACTATTGCCGGATAGAAAGATCAAAATCAACAATAAAATAAAAAATCAACATTTCTTCTGTTACATAAAATTATGAACATTGACAATTTTGCGGCTTAATTAATGATAATGATTATCGAATGACTTTTGTGTGACATTCTTTGATTAAATACATGGAGTTGTAATTTTTAACCCCGACCAAAAAAGAGGGGTGTTATAAGTTTGACGTGTCTGTCTGTCTGTCTGTCTGTCTGTCTGTCTGTCTGTGTCACCATAGCTCCCGAACGGATGGAGCGATTTCAATTTAGTTTTTTTTGTATGAAAGGTGAGTCTTGCGCGAGTGTTCTTAGACATGTTTCATGAAAATCGGTTGGGCCGTTTAAAAGTTATGGGGGTGAGAGTGGGGAAGCAAAACCGAAAATCTGCAAATATACTAGTGTGGGGTATCAAATGAAAACACATCGCGTCCACATTACATAATATTATGATGTTTTACATTTAAAGAAAATTAAGGCATTGGAATCGGGGGTTTTTCTTAAATTTTAAATTTAGATTTATTAATCAAGCAAATAAATTTGTGATGGCGTTTTTCTCCTAGAAATAACATGTTTATTTTGTGTTGCACGTCTAAATAAAAATTAATAATAATTGATAGAGTATTATTGGTAGACACTCGTAATTAATTGTCGAAATATTAAAATAATTGGATTGCTGTTATTTACGTCCACTTTGGTAAGGGTTCATCCTCGATAACGTGAAATGTCTTCATCAGATTATAAAACTCTTCGTGAAACTTATACGGATCAACTATTCCACTAGTTTAATCAAAATCGGTTTTGTTAAAATATGCCTTAATTTTTTAAAACTCATTGCGACGCCTTATTCCAAATATGTTCGCGTTAGCTTTGAGTGGCCATGTAGAAAGATTAATAAATTATGGCGTTAGATTTTATAAAATTTGCATTAATTTACTTGCCTTGTAATTTTATGCGACTTCCTTACTTTAGGTACTGCGAAAATTAAAGAGTGAGTTAACCATTTGTAGAAAGAGTTTCCATATACTCGTAGCCGCCGGGCTTTTTGAATGCTGTTGTTTAGTTCCACCTGTCCCGAGTTTGCCTCTCAGATCTAGTACTCTTTTAAATACTACATTTTTTTTTTAATTTAGAATAACTTATAAACACCTACAAAGAAATAGCCGGCAATTAATTATTATTAGGTAGTTTTATAATAGTTATTTATTGATAGTATATATTATAAGTCACAATTTCCTTTTAATGTGGTTGCCAAATACCACAAATTAATTTAATGTAACTTTTTTTTTATGTTGGAATAACCTTTATTTGACCACAATCTCACCTGATGCAAAGTGACGATGTGGTCTAAGATGGAGCATGAAGACCTAGAAGGTAGATGGCTTCTCCGGACCACATTACGAAACACGAAAAAATCGCTTCACGCACTGGCCCAGCCCGGAGGGTGGTGACAAGCCGCGGCCGAAGCCTACCACCAGAGACTGTTCTTAAATAATTCCACATTATGACACATGCCAAACATTATATTACAAAATAATACTAACAGCGCGAAATGTCAGATACAGCTCTATACCTTTTATAATATTTTTTGTTCTATGCTATTACAAAATATTTATATGTATCTCAGCATAATGCGGTCTGTGAAGCCAAGCCAAGCTGCGCTGGTCTTCCGTTGGAACCTCCGAAGGTCTTTCTTGTTTGCCTGGAAGCAAATCTTACAATTCCTCTTCTAAAAAAGGTAAATTTGACACACTTTGGTTCGTGCTTAGGTTCCCGAATGAGCTGAAACTTTGCAAGCTTTTGTCAATTAGCGTCGAAAGGTTGGAATCTCGCAGAAATGTGAGCTTCGGTTCATTTATGGTGCGGGTTCCAACTCAACATCTGTCGACGTTCCTGAATGAGCAGTTAGCAGTTTTGGCCGCAAGGGGTCAAGTTTCGACGGTTCATCGGTCGTCTACACTGCAAGGCGACACCGCCGTAACAGATGATCCACGATGCTGACACTTTAGTTTAGTTTATAAGATTTATATTTTTATGTATGTTAGTCTATAAGGTATATGTTTATATGGGCCTTAGATGCCTGAAATAAATGATTTATTTATTTATAATTTATTAATTATAATGCAACATTAAGTGCATTCACTTGTAATTTAACGTTACATTGTATTGTACAGAGGCAGGCCTATCTGTTGTGGTTAAAAATTATATCCTGAAGTTGTTCATAAGTATATGTACAATATACCTGGGGCAGACGTTCCAATTAGGTCATTCTAACTACTCACCTAGGGTAAGGCAGGTCGTATGGCCAGGTTGTGATAAATATGAGAGTAGTGAATGTTTAAGGTGAGTTTCAGAGATAATTTGTGGATTGTCCAGAAATTTATATTTATTTTATTTTTAATAACAGTTTTTATTTTGACAGCTGTCATCGAAACGTAGATCTCTTCAACAACTTTCATATAAGGGAGTAGTTATGTAGTTCCAGATATATGGCTGTTTTTGTTTTGGCAGCTGCCATCGAAAATGTAGATTTTGTCAAAACCTTTCATTTGAACCCATGATCGAACGTCTTTTTGGTTCAGAATTCGGTTCTCGAAGTTGTTAACGCGTATGTGTACCTAGGACAGAATCCAACTCGGATGGGCAGCGTTCGGAAAACTATGCCACGTCTTTTCGTCGAAAATACCGCAGTGCCTCAAGACAAAAGTCTTCAATGTGTGTTGCCAGTGATGACTTATGGATCCGCAACGTGGTGCTTCACTTAGTGGCCTTATGAATAGACTCAGACTCGCTCAAAAAGCTATGGAAAGGGCTTTGATTGGGGTTTCTCTACGAGATCGAATAAGAAATTAGGAGATCCGTAGAAGAACGCTGAATTTTGATAACTCTGTAACATGACATTGCACGCCATGTATTGGTAAAATACATTGTTCTATGTGATATATTTATTAAGTATTAACCACATGTATTTATGCAATAAATTGTATCATCATCACCCTATTAACGTTCCCACTGCTGGGACACAGGGACTTCTCTCTTTGACGAGAGAGATTAGGCCTTAATTCACCACGCTGGCCAAGTGCGGGTTGGTGAATATCACATGCCCTTCAAACTCTTTTTTAAAGTTCTCAGAACATGCCGGTTTCCTCACGATGTTTGCCTTCACCGTTAAAGCACGTGTTTAAAGCGCACATAAATTTCTCAAGAAGAAAAATCCAGAGGTGCGTGGCAGGGTTTGAACCCACGACCTTCGGAATGAAAGTCGAGTGTCCTCCCACTTAGCCAACACGGCTTTTTTAATAAATTGTATGATTTAATGTATTACTTTACTAAATATCTTAATATTTTTAAGATGTAAGGACCCGGTAAGAACGGTTTGAGCTACATTATTTTTCGTTAAGTTTATGTGTGTGTAAGTTTGTGAACATATTTTTTGTAAAAACGCACAGATAATTTAGATTAATATCATTCAGCACTATAAGTAAAGGCAGTATAAATGTATCAGAAGCAGCAGATTTTGAGTAAAATTGTGAAGATGAAGGGAAAACTGAGCAAGATTGTACTCGGTACATGAGTTGTTTTAGTATTTTACAAGTTCTTAAAATTGAATTTCACAATTCTTCAACAAGTACAAAACGAAATGCTCGCATTTTTAGTTTTGTTATAGAAATAATACATGCAAATTGCCGAATAAAACGGCAATTAAATTGTGGTAGTTTTTACCCAGTAGTTCACGTTTATACGTAACGAGTACCGCCGGGTTAGGACACGCGCAGCGCCTCTCGTCGCGCGGCGCTGCGCGGCGGGGGGGCCTCGCCTTAATATAAGGAGACATATTATAAAATTGTATCATAAGGTAATGAAAGGGCTTATACTCGTACTAATTAGAATATTGTTGTAATGTTCCGCGTCCCCCGCGGCGCGGCGCGGCTGCGACTGTTGCAGGGCTTAAAACGATTTTCCAGCGCAATGTCATATTTAACCTTTTACGGCCGAGGTGCTCACTTGGTACAATAATGTTGAGGTGGTGGTCCACTGGACATCCATTTGAATTAGCATTATTATTACAAACATTTTCATCGGTATTTTTTTCTGATTTGATTGATCAGAAAAAAATACCGTTATCATGTTTATATGACAAAAACAACATCAATTATAAAATACTATTCTAGTAATAGTAATTGGAAAATTAATTGCTTGGGCTGGTAATCTTCCAATTGGGGCTGGAAGTTATCCATGCAAGATTTTCTCACGCTAAAATAAGAGGAATTACTTGATTAATATTTTTTATTCTAAAATATATATTATACCTGTGATCGTCGACTTAATTGGGAAGGGCTGAGTGAACATAGAATGAACTTAAGGAAAGCCAAACTACAGATAATTCATAAATGTAATGTTGCTAACAGTCACGCGCAGCTCCCTCGGCAATTTTTGATTGTGCTCTCTGGTTTAAATATACGCGTATTTTTTTAATAATTATTATTTATTTAATAAGAATAGTTATCTTCCAGTTTTCACCAATTATAACTATCTTAAACTAACTTACAAACTAGACTTAACTAATAAACTAATAGCTAACAAAATAGATTAAAGACAAACAAAAGGAAACTAAAATAATTACAACAAATTAAAACTTACAAATATCGTATTGCCTCATGAATATAATTATAACTATCATTAAAAATATCCACATGCTGGTGTTCTTGTACAAATGCATCTATATCTATATATATAAAAATGAATCCCATTTTCCTTGGTCACGGCATCACACCTGAACCGCTGGACTGATTTCGCTAATTCTTTTTTTGTTCTGTTCGTTATTATCAGAAGAAGGTTCTTATGAAAGAAAAAATTAAGGAAATTGCGCGGCAAATTAGAAAATTTAAAATTACTTAACCACCATATAAAAAGCTAGCGAATGTTACCTTTTTAATGTAACCTTAGGACATTTGACTTAGAATTGACTGAATGCGTGCTGCAAATATAGTCAGTTCAGTTTCTTTTAATTGGACTTTGCGCTTGAAGCGACAATTTGCCAGTGTCGAGTTAAATAAAATTATAAAGTGTCACAAATATAGTCAAAGAGGATGAAAAAAAAATGACGTTTAAAACGGATTCTTCTGTCAATCTTATTTTATTGATAAACAATACAAAAATCTGCTCATTTAAGGCGTCTAAGGCTGAACAAAGTTCGCCGGGTCAGCTAGTATTTTATATTTATAAATAAACTAATATCTTATATATAAAATTCTCGTGTCACAGTTTTCGTTCCCGTACACCTCCTAAACGGCTTGACCGATTCTCATGAAATTTTGTGAGCATATTGAGTAGGTCTGGGAATCGGCCAACATCTATTTTTCATTTTGCAAAACAACGTTTGCGGGGGTCAGCTAGTATATAATATAATAACACAATACAGTTACCTTAGCTTTCGTACAAAAACAAAAAAGACGAGCGTTTGGCTCTCATGTGGCATATAAACGAATACTTACGTATTTAAAGAAAGAAGGAGAAAGAGAAAGGTTTTATACACTACTCGCTTGTGTCAAAATACAACTGCCGCGCCTGCACACGTCTCATATATAACGGTTTTACTCCACGGACTTTTTTACTATCACATTTTTTCAGTTCGGTCGCGCAGCAAAAGCCCTATCTCCTCCAAGCCTTCGTCCCAAAAAATTGAATTTTGTATTTTGAATTTTAAATTGAACTCAGATAAAATATTCTACAAAGAGATTTCATCTGCACTTTTATATTTTTAAGGAACCTTAAACCACATATAATGCAGCTGTAGCTAAAATTTTCCAAAAGAAGATTATAAATATACTTTTATATTTTAGTAGGTAGGGTAGATATCTTACCTAGACTCTGGAGTAATTGTGATTACACAAAGTTAAATATTCAGTAGTTTAGATGATAAATTAAACCAAAAGGAGGACATGATAAACCGCTATGAGCTTAATACTATTACCGCTCCATCACAATACAACCACAAACTCCTCCACTATGTTTGCGATTGTATTGTGATTGAACGGTAATAGTATGATAATTGATAACCAAATTGTCCTTATTTTCCCAGTATCATTGCAATGAAATAAATTTCGAAATGTTAAATTTTACGCATTATTAGACTTCGAGAAATATTGATAATATTTTGTTCTTCCATTACAAGGTATTTATTTTTGATAAAATGACAAATGGGGTCTATTAAAATGGCCCTACTTTAGTGACTTCAATTCGGTTAAGTGACAACCTCTTTCAAGGTGGATGTTTTTTCTCACAATACCTACGTAGTCTGTGGTTATATATATAAGGATATATAAGGAACAAAAGTTCCTTATCGCGCGTTGCGACGAAAGGGGGCTAGACGGAAAAAAAAGACAAAAAGTTGTAACGACACTTTGCATATATTTTTGATTGTTGTAAGCCGTGCGGCTCGCGTGTGTTCTTTGTCTCTTTCTCTCCAGTTATTCGTTTCGTCTTTCTTTTTAACCCCCGACCAAAAAAGAGGGGTGTTATAAGTTTGACGTGTCTGTCTGTCTGTCTGTCTGTCTGTCTGTCTGTCTGTCTGTCTGTCTGTGTGTCTGTCTGTCTGTCTGTGTCACCATAGCTCCCGAACGGATGGAGCGATTTCAATTTAGTTTTTTTTGTATGAAAGGTGAGTTTTGCGCGAGTGTTCTTAGGCATGTTTCATGAAAATCGGTTGGGCCGTTTAAAAGTTATGGGGGTGAGAGTGGGTAAGGAAAACCGAAAATCTGCAAATATACTAGTGTGGGGTATCAAATTAAATCGCATCGCGTCCACATTACATAATATTATGTTGTGTTACGTTTAAGGAAATTAAGGGATTGGAATCGGGGGTTTTTCTTAAATTTTAAATTTAGATTTATTCGCATTGAACAGTGCGGTGTCGCGACGATTAATAAATCTAAATTTAAAATTTAAGAAAAGCCCCCGATTCCAATGCCTTAATTTCCTTAAAAGTAAAACACCATAATATTTAGTAATGTGCACGCGATGCTCTTTTATTTGATACCCCACTCGAGTATATTTGCAGATTTTCGGTTTTCCTTCCCCACTCTCACCCTCATAACTTTTAAACGGCTCAATCGATTTTCATGAAACATTGTCTAAGAACACCCGCGCCAAACTCACCTTTGATACAAAAAATGGTGTCCCAGACAGACAGACAGACACGTCAAACTTATAACATCCCTCTTTTTTGGTCGGGGGTTAAAAAATTAATCTCAAAATTTGTTGCTAAGCGCATAACTCAACAACGCCTTGACCAATTTTTTTTAAATGTTCGTTGGAGTACAAGGATGGTTTTTACGGCGGCGAAAAAATCTAATAATTGCCGGATTTTTTTTTTAATAAAAACCCGTGCGAAGCCGGGGCTGACGGTTAGTTCTTAATATAATAGACATAAATTATATATTTTTTTTATTATAATTATTAAACACCCAGACCAAGGAGAATGTGATTGCAGATCTTACAAACACTTGACCCCTCGGGAATCGAACCCGCTAACTCTTGCGCCGCAAGCGGACCATCGCCCATCGCGCAGCTGAGGCAGTCAAATATTAATGAATATTTCATTTTCATCTGAAGTGACATACAAACAAAAGGCGCCTAATTGATAACCTTTAATTTGTTGAGTCAAACATTGTTTCTGAATGCAGCATTGGTTATCCATACATGTATATATTACTTGTACAATAAATAATAATAATAAAAGCTAGGCAAAGTGCCTAGAGCTTTGCACAGGTTAAATAAACGGTTATCCATGAACATCAAACACTATTTCTTTACATACATTTGGGAATTCATTCCAGCAATCGAAATCAATGTGGAATTGGAAATACTTATTTTAATATTTGCGTTACTGGTAGCCTGAAACAAATACGTCTCTTTATGATAAATCACAGCTAATGTTATTAAGTTATTCTATATATATAAATAAAACGAAAAGCTGACTGACTGAGATATCGACAAAGAGCTTAAACTATTGGGGTTAGAAACTCAAAATTTTGCACTGGGGTTCCTTTTATAATGTAGGTAATGGTAGGAAGCACTGAGAGAAGATTTTTGACAATTTACCCTCTAAGGGGGTAGATTAGGGTTGAAAAGTTAGCATAAAATTTTGTCGTTTTTTATGTTATACGAATTAAATTCACTATGAATTTTCTTGAACTTATTCTTATGTATCGTAATAAATCATTACCTTTTTATTTTAAGATGGGAGTTAAAAGTTTGTTTTAAAGACCATTTTTTTCTAACTAATAGATTTTTTGAAACAAGTACATACAAAGTACGTTCAAATAACTAACTCTACGCGTACGACGTCGCGGGCGTCCGCTAGTATATTGCGATAAAAAAAGAAAATTATGTTAAAAAATAATAGAAAATTATTATAGTCTTACATTTTTGTCCACGAACATCACTTTCATTCAACAAAAAGTTACAAGCTTAATACAAAAAATGTTGTTCTGCCCCAACATGAATTGTATAACTCATGGCTTCGCTCGTTCGTTCAATGAGTTCCGGAGTTCCTACTACCCGTTCAGGATAATGTTGCTGTGCGAATTTTGCAGAAACACTAACTACATCACTGACTGCCTCAGTGGCGCGTAGCGTAGCGGGTTCAATTCCCACCTGGGGCTCAAGTGCTTGTACGTTCTGCAATCACTTTCTCCTGTCTGGTCTGGATGTTTAATGTATAATAAAAATAAACTATATAATCAATAATCATCATTTATTTGCTTCAACATAATTGTAGTTTACAAAAGATCTTAATATTAAATGTGTCTCAATTATGTTCTACTTGTTAGCATGCAAAAATCCATTATTATGTCAGAAATTTATCAATAATACATTAAAAAAATAAAATAATAATATGAAATGAAATGAAATTTATTTATTGCTTGAAATATGGTTTACATAGGTGTCAGGTTATTTATACAGTTCTACATACTTCATTTAAATTATATTCATTATTTTTTTTATGATTCATTTTAATTATGATAATTAATTATATCTATACTATAAAGCTATCTATATTATATCTATATTATAAAGCTGAAGAGTTTGTTTGTTTGAACGCGCTAATCTCCGAAAGTACTGGTTCGAATTGAATAATTCTTTTTGTGTTGGATAGTCCAGTTATCGAGGAAGGCTATAGGCTATATAACATCACGCTACGACCAATAGGAGCAAAGATATAGTGGTAAATGTGTAAAAAACGGGAGAAATTATTTCATCTTTGAAGCCTTCCGTTGCGTGCGCCGTGAAAACGGTTCAAGATACACAAAAAATATGTATTAAAGAATAAAAGCTCTTTTAATGATCTAAATAACAGTCCGCGATAGTATATGTCTATCTTTTAAGATTAACTCACAAAAACCGTTTTTATGGTACCTAATTTGGTCGAAATAATTTGTTTAAGTTGTATCAACATAATAATATTAATCTTTATTCAAATAAATATGTTGTTGGTTAAGAGTACTTACGTACGTGCTACCCGCGTTATAATGGATGCAGGGCACATCCGCAGGGCACAGCTAGTGTCATAATAAAGTTTTTGCCCTTCCCATGCAGACCGAAATTAATTTTCTTGCACAATGGGATTTTCAGTTTCAATAGAGGGATGGACAATAATTGGACACCCTGATTGTGTTATTCACCCTGCAAATGCATTTGGTAAGACTGTGGAGGCGCGCTGCGAGCTCGGCCCTGCCCTTTGTGCAATTAATTAACTTAGCTTGACTTATGTATCAACAGTTACTGTGAAGCGTGAATATTTAGCTAAGATATTAAGTCGCCAACTCAATTATCAAGCAGATTATTTATTCATTATCATCATAATGCAGGCGTCCACTGCTGGGCATAAACCTCCCCATAGACATGTTTAGTACCCGTATTACAAGCTGAGAGCTTACTACGGGCTCAATTTTGTGATGTGGATTATCTCAGCAGCCGTAACACAAGCAGCTGAAAATCAGTGGTTGCACTTTGTGCAACACTCATCACTGAGCTGATGCCTTTTTGCTACACTGCATCACACGCGTGCATCATTAGGTAATAAGTATTATGAGTTTTGTTTATATACAGTGTTTTAGTTAAGGCCTATTATTTCTTGTATTCGTTTATTATGAGCGTGTGTTTTTTGTGTGCAAATAAATCATTTACTTACTTACTTATTTTTTCCACAGCATGTTGAGTAACAATGTCTTAGTCGAAGTCGATTTATGAAACCCATATTTTCCATGCCTATATTTATTAATTGACTTGAAATAAACACGATAAAAGAAGCCACACGAATCTATAATTAGTTATTTAATTATAATAATTAGTCAATTATCCTTTAATATTCCTGACTAATCGCTAACTACAAAAATATCTTCCTTCATTATGTATTTATCACAGTTGTATCATCCAGCTTGCTTGCAATCAATCTTTGAAATAATAGTTTAAAGGCACTCAGGACTGGAGAGAGCTAACGAAGTTTTGTTGATGCGATGCGGTAACACAATGGTATAAAAGATTTATCATGGCACAATATTATAAGGTTCACTGGTGATGCAAATAGAACATGCTGACTTTCATATAATGAGATGTCGAAATCGTTTTTATGGAATGAGCCGAAGGCGAACCTCATCGAACGTTGACATTTTTACTTAATTGTGTGTACAGATCCCTTCATTAGCATTTTATTATCCTAATTTTCTTATATTTTCTATGAGTAGGTACGGCGCATATTTTCCTAAAAGCATTTCTTTAGTGCAGTTTTTTTTTCAGTCGCATAATATACCATTTTTATTTTTAGGATTCCGTACCCAGAGGTTAAAACGGGGCCCTATTACTGAGATGCCGTTGTCGGTCTGTCACCAGGCACCGCGATAGATAGAGGGTTGACATTTTATTTATTTATTTATTTATATATGTATTTATTTATTTATTTATTACTACTATAACACCTAATACACCAAAATAATTCATAAAATAAGACATACAAAAATACGTAGCATAACAAAAGCAAAAATGCAAGACAAAATTAAAAGCTCAGCGGGTCAAAACTGGATGTAAGATGCTGGCAACTTGGAACCTAACTGCGCTAGTAACCCTTGACCTGCGCCATCACGGTTAAAATGAATATGCTTTTTTTTTCAATAAAGTTGTATGCTCTTTTATGTCCATCACCCCCTATCCCCAACTGCGAGGGCCTCTATGTGAACGCGCGCGTCCGTACACACTGAGCGCGCGTCGCTGAACAATTTAAATGAGTTTTTAAAACTATCAAACGGGTTGAATCCTCTTTGCTTAACATGAACAAACAACGAGACAAGACTGACATCAGCTGCAAAGGTTATTACAAAAAATCACTAAAATGTAAATGATGATGTTCAGCCGTAGGGCGTCCACCTGCACCTGAAACCGGAAACCTGCCTTTACGAGGTCATCCGTTCACCTAGGCGGGGGTGGGGTTTATTATTGTTGATTTAAATAAATACTGAAGACTATTTAAAAAAAAACAGGTTTGCTCTCAAAAACCAGGATATTACTTTTTTTTTCTTGGTTACTAGAATACTTTTGTGTCGATATTAATGTTTCTATGAATCACGTATAAAATAAGTAAAATACATTGGTAAAATTTTCTGTTATTTAATTAACACACATACCCTTTTTACGTTCCCTCAGCTGGGACACTGGGACTTCTCTCTGGAGAGAGAAAGTCTTTATTCTCCATGCTGGTCAAAAGAGTTGGCGAATGTTACATGTTCTTCAAACTCTATAATAGTTCTCAGAACATGACGGTTTCCTTATTAATCTGAATTTAAAATTTAAGGAAACCCCCCGATTCCAATGCCTTCATTTTACTTAAACGTAAAACAACATAATATTATGTAATGTGGACGCGATGCGCTTTCATTTGATACCCCACACTAGTATATTTGCAGATTTTCTGTTTTCCTTCCCCACTCTCACCCCCATAACTTTTAAACGGCTCAACCGATTTTCATGTTACATGTCCAAGAACACCCGGGCCAAACTCACCCTTCTTACAAAATAACTAAATTGAAATTGCTCCATCCGTTCGGGAGCTATGATGGAACAGACATACAGACAGACATACACACAGACAGACAGACACGTCAAACTTATAACACCCCTCTTTTTTGGTCGGGGGTTAAAAATAGTACTGTATATTTCAGTAAAGTACTTTAGTTTTATAATTGTACTGATGAGATTGACCTTTGTGCTGATGAGAAATTGTTAAAAATTGGGATATTAAACATATTGAACCAGAGAAACTTAATATTTTTTTCTGAGACTAAAATATGTTAAAACATTATTTAAAATCCATAGTAACATTTATGACTTAACCTACACAGTCGATATATTAAATACAAATGAAATCTCTCCAACACTCTTTACAAAATAAATAAAAGAACAACCTAAATAGTGGGCTTAAAATAGAACAACTTATTCCAATTTCTTAGGCGACATCTCTGCTTGAGACGCTCGGGTATGATTCAGTATGTATATTAGGGACATTTGCCTCTTTGTAAGGTTCAACCCACAACACTTTAGCATAGGATAATAAATTACTACGTAACTTTACCATGCGTAGGGACGTTATCACTCGACAGAAAAGAGCAAAATTCAATTCTCTACTATACAATCCACAATGTTACAAACAAATTTATAAAAAAAATGTTTCATCTCATCTCATCTCAGCCGTAAGACGTCCACTGCTGGACATAGGCCTCCCTCAAAGATCTCCAGTGGTTTCTGCTGGCAGCGGCCTGCATCCACCGTGAGCCCGCAGCCTTCACCAGAACGTCCGTCCATCTAGTTGGTGGACGTCCTACGCTGCGCTTGCCGATCCGTGGTCTCCATTCGAGAACCTTTCGGCCCCAACGACCATCTGTTTCTCGTGCTATATGGCCTGCCCACTGCCACTTCAAAGAACAAAAAAAAATATTTACAATATGTCTATTCTAGTCTATAATAAGTTACCTGAAGCCTTAAAGGAGCTGAAGGGGAATAATTTTAAGACAAAACGACAAATAGTTGGCTGCTTGACAAATGTTTTTATAGTGTTAGTGAATATCTAAATTGTAATTTATAATTATTTAACATTTTTTCTATTCATTTTTGTATTCAGATTCTAATTTTAATTTTAATTTTTTGTTTATTATTTAATTTATTCGTTATACTGTACTAGCTTCATAACATTGACATTTGATAATATTTGCATACCTGCTTGCGGGTTGAATACAACTATATCCAGTCCTTAAGTTCTTGACATGTTAGAAAAATTGTATTCTGCAAATAAACATTTGATTTGATTCAGCCAGTGGACAATATTCCTGCATTATTTCCAATTGATTTGGTACGAAATTGCGAGGAGCGCGGAGGACAAACCACATGCTTCTCCTTGCAATATGCACACGTTGCTGACTTTATCTTTATAAATAAAAATGAATTGTTGTTCGTTAGTCTGATTAAAACTCGGGAACGGCTGAACGGATTTATCTTATCATAGTCTTGAAATGTTCGTGGAGGTCTAGGGAAGGTTTAAAAGGCGAGAAAAAATCGATATAATAGCCGAAAAAAAAAGGATAAAAACCCGTGCGAAGCCGGGGCGGGCCACTAGTACTATATAGAAATTGAACTAAATTAATATTTTCTAATTTAGTATACTTACATAAATAACAGCGTAACATTTTTAAATTATCTAGTTCAAAACGAGCTAAAGATAACGTATAAATTATGGCGTACGAAATTTATTTATAGTAGGCATCAAAATTGATTTCGTTATTTTATAAGTATTGTTGATGTAGCAAAGTTAAGGACTTTCTTTTAGATTGAATGAAATTATAATTTTGTTTAAAGGTTGAAATTTTTAGTAGTTACTAGTGGCCCGCCCCGGCTTCGCACGGGTTTTTATTCAATTTTTTTCCCCGGCAATTATTCGATTTTTTCTCGCCTTTTAAACCTTCCCTAGACCTCCACGAACATTTCTAGACTATGATAAGATAAATCCGTTCAGCCGTTCTCGAGTTTTAATCAGACTAACGAACAACAATTCATTTCTATTTATATAGAAGATAAAAGATTTTATTTTGTCAAGGCACTTATTAAAATTGTTGTCAACATCGATGAGTTTGCATTATATAACATTTTTCAAGAAAGTGATCGCTCCGTTATCAAAATATTTGACGTTCTTGATTTTAAAATGGCATTTTTCTAAACATACAATTTGGTTTCTTATGATATTGTTGAAAAGATCGTGGCAATTTGGGAATATCAGTTCTTAGAGGATGACTGTACCTATGTGAATGGAAACGGGAGACTTTATTGTTTGTCTGTCTGTCCGTTTCTGTATCTCAAGTTCCGCGGTAGAGAGTTAAAATTGTATGGTGTATGTCTTTTGTCGCTGTACGGTTTGTACAAATTTGTGAATTGCATTTGTGTATATTATACTTATTGTACAGTATTACAATAGTATTGTTGTTGTTGTCTATATAGCACCAAATACTGAAAACACATAGTGCACATCGGCTGGGAGCTCCTCGGCTCGCCGCTCGCTCAGGAATACCCGAGTATGTGCACGAGGTGTTACAGGAGAGAGGATCATGGATGGTGGGCCGCGGCCTGGCCGGCTGACCTCAATATCTGGGCTATCGATTTAACGCCTATGTATGCCGCGATTCCATGATTTTGGTTGTTAAAAAGTTTACCGATTTTTATGAAATATTGGTGTTAATAAAATTGCAGACTTCATACTATTTAAATTAATAACGGGATAGTTATTTACTATGATTGATCAACCGCGATCATGGTGCATGTAACTGTGCAGAAATATCGGTAAACTCGAAAGACCAGACAATCATGGTAAATATCCCGTTATAAATCTAAATAGTATTGATTACCATGATCGTTCATTTATTTATTTAAAAGAAATTCAACAGCCAAGATGACCACTATAAACTATATAGTAGCAACAGAAAGCTAAGATTTTCACGGATGGTCACAAATTATACATCAAAAAGTGAACACAACTCAATGTGTAGTTCTAAACTATGTAGTATTTAATACATAGTAGTATTTGTTGTAAGCTATGTACTATGTAGCTGTGTAGTGACAAGTTTCAAAAATGTAGACTTCATGTCACCAATTGTAACTAATATCATTGAGAAGTAGTCGTTCTACGATATAAGCTGTATTCATGATACAAAACACAAACTTAATATTAGGTATATAATAATTATAATCTAGGGAATTAATATAACATTGTCAAGGTAACATTTTAACAGTAATAGGTACGTGTACGTAAGACTACTCTTCGGTAAATAATCCCTCATTCCTAATAATTAAATAGCTTTACTAATTAAATGCCTTGCTACAAGCCTACTCAAATTTTCAAGGTTATTTCTTATTAATGGAGTATTTAATACAGAAGATTTGAAAAAATATAATTATATTTTTATACATATAAATCTTCTGGAGTGTGTATGTCACTGAACTTCTCTCAAACGACTGGACCGATTTTGATGAAATTTTTTGTGTGTGTCAAGGTGATCTGGGAATGGTTTAGAAGGGTAATCTATTTAATAGAAAGTTGTTAAATTTACTCATTGACCTATGTTTTTACTCACTAGATGAATATTTAAATTATAAATTCTGGCATTGTTTTAGTTAATTATTGTATTATGAAATTGTATTAAGACCGAACTCATTCTTGACATTCCCATGCATACATTGATTAAATACACCACTATAATTATTAATATTTGTATGCCTATTTGAGGCGCGACATGGCTGGACAAAATTAAGCTAATCACCATTATGTACCTATGTTTCATGCAAATAAAGATTTTATTTATTTATAGATTCACAATTTTGTCTACTGGACAATGTTTTTTTAATTAATTTTCAATTTATTAGTTGTGTTCAATTTATTAATGTTTTACATTGGATCCGACAGACGGCGCTACCATCGCAGTGTCAAATTTTAAATAATATTCGAATAATTGCCGGGATTTTTTTTTTAATAAAAACCCGTGCGAAGCCGGTGCTGGCCACTAGTATATTTATACATCAAGGGGCATTTCTTTAAAGTTATAAATAAATATTTCCTGACAATCCACACAACAACATCTAGCCCCGTGGCACAGAATACATAATAGTACAAGTACAGAAGACGCACTCCGAAAAATAAATTAAAGGAATAGCGACCCTTTTCACAACACAATTAATTTCAATTCAAATCGCACAGCGCTAATTACCTACAGTTATATTCACCTAGAAGTTGCCTCTCTTTCTATCGCGTAACCCTTATCTTTTCTGACGAGGTCAGGGTTGTCAATACAAGAATATTTTTATTTGACTATTGATTATTTGCTACGTGTGTTTTACTCTATTTTTGTAAACAAATGACGTTTCAAATAAACCAGATGATTTGTATAATTTAAACAAACACAGTAATGTAATATTACCCGGATTTACTAATCCGTGCAAAAAATGATAAATCTTTACTATTATCAGTGTTTAAACACCCAAATGCTGCACAATATCTGTTGGGCCTGTGGTTAGGCTTTTTTGTCGCCATGGTACCTTTTACACCTTTAATAAAAACTAAAAAAAGATTGCGAAAGGCGCGCGCGATAAGATAACACACGTTTGACTCCCTGCAGACGCATTCTGTAAAAAATCGAATCCGAACTCGAAATCACTCAAGTGACCGAGCTCACTTACACGCTACAGGCGCTATCGAGTTTAACAGAATATCCGCCAACTGTCCGCAGCGCGTCGTAGGTATGTTTTGACGCTTTAGCGCGGAGTGCGCCAGGCCTGCCCGTGGTAAGCTCTTAGCTTGTGTTACGGCTTGTACTATTAGGTATTCTGTGGTTACGGGTACTAGACATCTGATATACTTAATATAATATACATACTTACATAGATATTTTTTATTATACATAATAAACACCCAAACCAAGGAGAAAGTGCTTGCAGAACATACAAACACTTGACCCCTCGGCCGGCCGGTCGGTCGGGTTGAAATCGATGTCAACTGTAAAGCGAAGCAAGCTTAGTACATTAATTGCACGATGGATGGAGACGGCAGTTTAACTGGCGTATGCCTTCACTGGCCCTCTGCGGAAACTGATTGAAACTGCAACAACCCATGTGCTCAGGTTTATAGTTTGCGGGTATCGCGTAATTTGTCAACATAGTGAGATCAATTTACTAACTGTATGACTGTAGTCGTAATTGTAATTTATTGTTTAAATAATTATACGTCACAACTGGATTTTCTGGTGGGTACAAGAACCACATAATCCAAGAAATTATAATCTCTAATGAATATCGCCAAAAAGGCAAAAACGCCTTTTACCTGTTACCTCCTGATATTTGATCCTTAGCAAACTATGTATAAGGGCGACAGCAAAAGAAACTGATGAAACTTTTGACTAATGGCACGAGAGACAGCAGAGGGCTCGGGCACAAGAACGGGGAAGAACCGTCGCTTTCAGGACCGAGCTCATCGGTGCGAAGCTTGTCGCCTTGTGTGTCGGTGTCAACGTTCGCGTTTGCATTTTCCGAAAAAATGCTTACCGGAGGTATTTGATGACGCTGAAGTGCCCAATATCACTTTCCCCTCTACGCAAGGTGCCTTAAGTAGGTCAGTGAGGCATGCTCGCGGCCGGCGACCTCTGCGCGCAACAGGCGGCCGCGACCTGCCCCAACCTCCCTAATCGCGACACTGAACTCCACCATTCATTACATTTCTTCGTCATTTTAATTCATGTTTAGATTGACTGGGATATATACAATGTGTCTTGTATGGGGATTTTTATCGACAAATCGCTATCTCGATTTTCTCGTAGCCTCTCCATAATAAAATGGCAGCCATTTTGTTTTTTTTACTTCGCAGCTCAGACGCCTACACTGATTTAATCATTGCTATCGATGTAGACGTCTTATTAGGAAAGGTTTATTACTACCTAAACTTGAAACTGATATAATGGTCTCATTACAGGTGGCCTACAAGTTTGCAACATTTTCAATAAATTCTTTTCTTCGATCGGTGCCGAACTAGGAAACAATATACCAAGTAAATATCACACAGATAATGTAAATATATTAACATACGACCAGAATCATACACATGAAATAGTAATAGATGAGTTTGAACCATGTGACTATAACGAAGTCTCTAATTTAATAAATCAGCTTGACAGTAACACAAGCACTGGTTTGGATGGCATTAGTACCAAGTCTATCAAATGCATCAAAAACTTTATTATTGATCCGCTAATGAAATGCATTAACGCAAGCCTAGATACTGGTATTTTTCCCGACTCTCTTAAAATAGCTAAAGTTAGTCCAATACTTAAAGCAGGTAATAAAAGCAATCCCAGCAATTACAGGCCCATATCGGTACTACCTGTAATCTCTAAACTATTTGAAAAGATTATATACAAAAGATTAAACAAATTTCTCACGGCAAAAAACTTTCTTATAGATGAACAATATGGATTTCGAGCGAAATCGAGTACTCTAACAGCAGTTGTTGACCTTGTCACTAATATCAAAATGAATATAGACGAGAAAAATGTGGCTTTAGGTATATTCATTGATATGAAGAAAGCCTTTGATACAGTGAGTCACTCAAAACTACTTTTAAAATTACATAACATAGGCATCAGAGGCAAAGCTCTAGATATTTTCTCATCATATCCTACAAATAGACAATAATTTGTTAAGATAGATACATTTACTAGCAGTGTTGAAAGTATTCACTACGGAATACCGCAGGGTTCAATACTTGGTCCGTTTATGTTTCTGATATATATAAACAACATAAATTCAATAGGTTTACAAGGAAATTTAACTCTATACGCCGATGACACTTGCCTTTTCTACTATGGAAAAAACATTAATGATTTAATAGCTGTAGCTCAAACAGATCTTAACTTATTGAATGAATGGCTCAAGTATAATTTACTAACAGTTAATACCACAAAGACATCATTCATGATATTTAAAGCGAAAAATAAGATAATTCCGTGTTTCCCACCACTGATCATGAATGATGACATAATTAAGCAATCTCGCGTAGAAAAATATTTAGGTTTGTGGATAGATGACAAACTATCATGGACAAGTCACATTGAACACGTTCAAACAAAACTTAAATCTTTGTTAGGAGCATTATACAAAGTTTCGAAATGCATACCGAAAAAAGTTCGTAACACTATTTATGATTCTCTAGCAAAATCACATCTTGAGTATTTAATAGAAATTTGGGGTACGGCTGCAACTACGAATTTAAACCCACTTCAAAGAACCCAAAATCTATACTAATATATAAAGCTGAAGAGTTTGTTTGTTTGTTTGTTTGTTTGTTTGTTTGAACGCGCTAATCTCCGAAACTACTGGTTCGAATTGAATAATTCTTTTTGTGTTGGATAGTCCAGTTATCGAGGAAGGCTATAGGCTATATTACATCACGCTACGACCAATAGGAGCAAAGATATAGTGGTAAATGTGTAAAAAACGGGAGAAATTGTTCATCTTTGAAGCCTTCCGTTGCGTGCGCCGTGAAAACGGTTCAAGATACACAAAAAATATGTATTAAAGAATAATAGCTCTTTTAATGATCTAAAAAACAGTCCGCGATAGTATATGTCTATCTTTTAAGATTAACTCACAAAAACCGTTTTTATGGTACCTAATTTGGTCGAAATAATTTGTTTAAGTTGTATCAACATAATAATATTAATCTTTATTCAAATAAATATGTTGTTGGTTAAGAGTACTTCATCCATTATAACGCGGGTAGCACCGCAGGGCACAGCTAGTAAACTAATAAAAGTGCTATACCATTATGACTATTTTACACCAACTACTGAACTGTATAAAAAAACTAAAATTATGAATATAGAAAAACTTTACACTTATAATACATGTATTTTAATAAAAAAACTTACATCAAACTCTATTCAATCAAAAATAAAATTTAATATACGAGATATTAGATATTATAGTTTTAGAAATAAAATTAAACTACAGCTACCTAAAACGCGCACAAATTATGGCAAAAAAACAATACTGTCGGAAGGTGCTAAATTATTATCAACTTGCCAAAAACCATAAAGGAATGTGATCAATTGAAAACCTATAAATTTAAACTTAAAGAACATGTATATAACCTATAGCATAAAGCATCTTAGAATCAAATTTAATTATTAGTAGTTTATAGTGAAATACATTATTTTTATAGTTAAATAAGATAAATATATATATAAGTATTGTAGAATTATTTAAGGTACTAGAGGTTAAGTAATATTTATGTAAAACCTAGATTAATTTTATTATGTATCTCATTTTAAGTGAACCTTTGTGTTTTTATGAGAATAAAGTTCTTTAAACCTAAGACGAAAGAGGTATCATTTGAAAGCTAACAATGAAGACAATCAATTTATGATACATTTTATTCAATGTCTTTTTCACAAAATAACATAACAATATTAACAAAATAAAATTCATATTTATTTATTGCATTTTTTTTAGTTTTTTTATTTTTTTATGAAAACTAACCTGTCAAGCTATTTTTTTTTAATTGTATTATGATTGTACAAGATGTTTCCATTAAAATAAATCTTACATCAAGGTCCTAAGTTAAATATTTTCGAAGCTATGATGGTTTAAATATGACCCTTAAAAACTCTATTAATAGCACACGTCAAAGCTATGGTGATTGGGATGGGAAAAGGCAAGAAAAGAACAAAGTAAAACCATTAATTATCATTTATTAATTTAATACCATCTAAACTAGGTACTACAGCCACGATTCAAAATGTCCTCCGTTTTGTTGTAGACAAGCAGTTGCCCTAATTGACACATGCTGTGTAGCTCTTTTTAACATGGCTTTGTCCGCCCTCATTACATCCCCGACTTGTAATATTTTTTCTATTAGTTCTTCTCTTGTGTTGGGCACGTTAACGTACACTTTCTTCTTTATTGTGCCCCATAAAAAATAATCTAGGGATGTCAAATCCGGGGAACGCGGCGGCCAAGCAATCGTCCCACCTCCAATCCATGTTGGATATGTGTTCAATCCATGTTGGATATGTGTTCAATCCATGTTGGATATGTGTTCAATCCATGTTGGATATGTGTTGTTTAAGTAGTTTCTCACATTTACCGCAAAGTGTGCCGGAGCTCCATCTAATTGGAGTATCAATCATTCTTGCCCTATACGTCAATGGCAATTCGCTTAATGCGTCTTGATAGTCATTCTGCAGGAATTCCAAAAATCAGCAGCATTCGCGTTCCCGTCGCAAAATCCATACACGAAATGGATGTTGGCCACGTCGCGTCCAAAACACAAAGCAGAGGTTAGAAAATAGCAACGCTCAGTACTTCGGCAGATAAGAATGTAATCACAACGCTGTTTGTTTGAATGCGCTAAATGTCACGGTGTTTCCCTTGTTTTTCTATTTTCCCACGGTTAAAACCTAAGCCTGTCCCGTTCGGACCAGTAAGGGTCCGATTTGAAAACTTGTTTCAGTGGATTGCCTATTTATCGCGACAGGCTGTAGGTTACTTTTAACCGTGGGAAAATACAAACACAAGGGAAACACTGGTACATGTAAAGCTTTTAGTTAGATAAAAGTGTACTTTATGAGAGGTTTTATGCGACTGCCTCACTGTTTGACAAAGAAGATTTGGATTTAGATGGCACATGATAACTACATGCCCGTGTGAAGAAAAACAATTTAAAAATCAAACATTTTATGCTAGGTAAGCCTTCATTTGTTCACAATCTCACCTGATGTAAAGTGACGATGAGGTCTAACATGGGGCAGAAGATCTAGAAGGTAGATGGCTTCTCCGGGCCACATTACGAAACAAGAAACATCGCTTCACGCACTGGCCCAGCCCGGAGGGTGGTGACAAGCCGCGGCCGAAGCCTACCACCAGAGACTGTTCTTAGCACCCCCCGGAGGTCACGTGTAAGGATTCAGAGGGGTAGCAATTACGGGCGTGAACATGACTTAACTATAATACACAAACAAACCCACGCATGAAACTGATGAAATAGGGTCCCTATAATATATGAATTAAATTAAGTTAAAAGTTACGGACTTTTACTTTGCTAGAAATCAAGCAAAAAATATGATGTAATAAGTGTTCACATTTAGAACGACTCTTGGTGTATGTATGATATATTTTTTTAATTAATTAAAACTTATCTTGAAATTGACACTTTAGTATAAATTGTAACACCTGGCATGTCACGATAGAAGATGTTTTGAAACGTTGATTTTGATCACTTACTTTGCAGTTGCCTACCATCTAAAATAAATTTATTAAAATATGAATAGTTCCCGCAAACGAGATACGAGAGGCGCGTATCAAAATAATCGTTCCTAGAAACACGAAACCGTGTTTGTGCAAATTAGTAGCTGCATGTTCAGTTAGTACCTTTTTGTATTTGAAATTTGGAAAGTAGCTCACTCCACGCCATCAAAATTGGTTGATTGGGGTTATTTTGCTATCGAATTGCGTTCTACTCATTACATTGTTGTTTTTCTATACAAATATAATCGATTTCTTAATAAGTTCGAAATCAAACAAAAATTTCATTTTCATTTATTATATAAAACCAAAGAAAGTATTACATAATAACGCAGTCTTTAGGACTTTATCTCCTGTGCTAGTTGTAAACTGTGTTACAGCGAGGTGAGGCCCGCAAACCACGTATACATATAAAATACCTTACATGTAAGGTTTTAATTTATTTATATGCCATAAATAAATACCTTACATACTCACCTACCTATACTATGATATATAACATTAAACTAAATAAAAATATGTTTGTTTTAAATCTAAACAGAACCCAACATGCATTTTTATTGAACTCTTTCTATTCTATTTAAATAGTATTTCAAATGGATACCTATATAAAAAATGCAATCAAAATAAAATGCTAAAATGCTGTAGACGGGCAAACCTACCGCATGCTCACATATCTACCGCGCGGCTGTAGGCATTCCAAATAATTCGACGGAGTTACTATATTCTACAACGGTGCCGAATTGACTATCGATATATCGAAGTGTTGAAGTGCTTGTATAAAAACGCCACCATGTCAGTCCGAGTACAGGAACAGAGTTCGAAAGCGATTCCGTTGAAAAGAGGAGTTAGGCAGGAGATGTTATATCTCCGAAACTGTTTACAGCCACTTTAGAGGACGCTTTCAAACTCCTAGAATGGAAAGGACTAGGCATCAACATCAATGGCGAATGCATCACTTACCTTCGATTCGCTGACGATATCGTAGTCATGGCAAAATCGACGGAGGAACTTAGTACAATGCTAGAAGGCCTCAATCGAGTCTCCCAACGGGTGGGCCTCAGGATGAACATGGACAAGACGAAGGTCATGTCGAATGTCCATGTAGTGCCCACCCCTGTTATGGTTGAGAATTCGATGCTCGAAGTTGTTGACGCATATGTATACCTAGGACAGACAGTCCAACTAGGTAGGTCCAACTTCGAGAAAGAGGTCAATCGCCGAATCCGGCTCGGATGGGCGGCGTTCGGGAAACTTCGAAACGTCTTTTCATCCAATATACCTCAGTGCCTAAAGACGAAGGTGTTTAACCAGTGTGTGTTGCCAGTGATGACATATGGCTCCGAGACGTGGTGCTTCACCGTAGGCCTCATGAATAGGCTCAGAGTTGCGCAACGAGCTATGGAAAGGGGTTTGGGCTCGGGGTTTCTCTATGTGATCGAACGTGGACGTCCTACGGCTGAAATGATGATGATGATGACTATATTCTATGGATAGGATAGGTATTACCGTGATTGAGATCCAATGTCATTTGACACTTGCATGCACCGGGATAATTAATGGATTAATTGCAACTGAATCCTCCCTTAATTCGGTAGCTAGTCATCAAACTGTTCAGTGAACCTATAAGGCTCAGATAAGGGACAGATCCGAGTGCAATCAGAGATTACATCGAGTTTATAGCAATTACTTGATAATTGATAATTAACGATAAAAGGAATGATGCAAAGTCTATTATATCTATAAATTTGTCGGTTGTTTGAAACTTACTGAATTGGAAAGACGCGGAGCCGTTACACTCTAATGTTAGAAAGAAGAAAATGTTAGGACTTAATAATTCCTAAGTTATCCAAAACACTTCCCCGTGGATAGCTCTTAATTAATATTATCCATCACGAATTAGATATTTTGCTTCCCGTTATTTTAAAACTGCGATATCTCATATGATATTTATTGAATTTAAATGTGGAAAGGACAAATTGTGTTCTAAATTAAATACTTGTAGTAGTGTGGATTTATTTCGATATAATATTTTTATAAAGTGCAAAAAGATGCAGTCAGAGTGGTCACCCATTCAAATATAGGCAGCACGCAACGTTGCTTAACCGTGCCAATAACACGTTTGTTGTATGGGGCCCTTAAATATTGATATATTGTATGTTAATAGTATTTGTTGTTATAGCGGAAACGGAAACACATGATATATATAGCTATCAGGGTTCTTAAGATACCGCCTGGTGGCAGACATACAGACAGGACGAATACTTATAATAGGGTTTTGTTTTACCAATTGAACCCTAAACACACCAACGCAAGTACCTGGTGCCTTATTTTAGAGATTTTGTTACTACAAACGGTTATAGTGAGCCAACCATATAAAATAGATATACCTATGCTGTTGCCGACTTGTTATTAAGTCTTTTAGGCGGACCAATTCTGTACTATTGCAAGACTTTAACCGCCAGAAAAATGTTCAAATCGGACCAGTAGTTCCCGACAGATGTCGCCGAGTTCCACTTTGACAGATTCTTATGATTCTGCTTGACCAGGACTAATATGCTCATGTTAATATAGCTCCCTGATATAACAAAGCATTTTAAAGCAATTGTTAAATTTGTAAAAGGTACCATAATATACATAAATGTTACCTTATAATAAGGACACAAACTTGTAATAACTATAAAATTGTATTAACTGATGAAAGCTGGGTTGTTCGTTTCTCAACGCAATTTAACAAAATTAAGCAAACTGTTATTTCTATGATATTTTATTTTCTATTTATAATAAAATATTATGTTTAAGTTGACCTGCCCATGGATGCTCTGTGCTTATAAGGAAATAAACGCTTTGACTTTGTTAATAAATTTACCGAATTTGATAAAATAGCGTTACGAAATATCCCGGCTACATTTTTTAATGTTAATATAAAAAGTAATAGGGTTACACGGACTCAAAGGACTTTTAATTAAATAGGCGATTCAATAGGCCGCGAATATAATACTGCAAATTCTGTCGCCAGAGCGCAGCTTTTTTTATGGAGACTCGTTCATGACCGTGATGATGACATACATATGTCCACAGAGGTTATAAACCTAGCCGAAAAAGCCGGAAGCCGTGTTGGCTAAGTGAGAGGACACTCGAATTTCATTCCGAAGGTCGTGGGTTCAAACCCCGCCACGCGCACCTCTGGATTTTTCTTCTTAAGAAATTTATGTGCGCTTTAACGGTGAAGGCAAACATCGTGAGGAAACCGGCATGTTCTGAGAACTTTAAAAGAGTTTGAAGGAGATGTGACATTCACCAACCCGCACTTGGCCAGCGTGGTGAATCAAGGGCTAGGCCAAGAGAGAAGTCCCTGTGTCCCACAGTGTCCCTGTGTGCCAACCACAAAAAAATATGGTTTTTACACCATATTTTTTTTGGGTTGGCAAAGATAAGGTTAAGGTTGCCATGAGCAAGGTAGGTACAAGTTTTTTTCACATTGTGATCTGGTTTGAGCTTTATAATCTAATTATGAAAGAATAAAAGTTTGAGTTAGAGTTAATTGACCTGAACTACATAATGTAAGTTCTTCCATTAAATAAAATATTCCAGTCATCAGCAAAACAAAGTGATCAAAATCAACGTTTCAAAACATGTTCTAGTGCGACGCAGATGTAACTAGTTATACCAAAGTGTCAATTTCAAATGAAGTTTCAGTAGCTTTTGACTTAATTTACAGTATATTTTATTTGTACACCCTATTTCAGTTTATTTGACTGTACTGTAACTACCGCGTTTCGCATCATTTCAACAAAACTGGTGAAATAAAACAAACACTAGCATTCCGCCTCGCCCACCGGCAATGAATTTCCACGCGTAGGTAAAGTACAATTTTTTGCTTTATTTTACGGAAAAAAGTTGCTTTTGTCCTTCTCTGAAACTCTCAATGTAAAGTTTAATATGAATTCATTTGATAGTCGTTTTTGCGTGAAATCTTTTCAACTCCGTATCTAGCTGGGTACCGGCTGGGTATCACCTGGCGCGGTCGTCACAGCGTCTATCTTTAGTCTTCATCCACTTATTGAATGTCAGCCGGTACCGGCTCAAAGGTAAATTAAATGAGAGGAGGGCCCGCTCGCCGGTGGCTCGGAGATCCGCCTCGCTAAGTGCATTAGGCAGAATATTCTGTTACTGAGGCACACCGTACTACGCACGTCGTTTTTCTGTTTCCAGGCCAATAATAATATTAACGGGCGCTTCCCGTTTTCCCGTTTATGGGAAATATTTTATCCGTTTAGCCGAAGTAATTATGTCTATCTTGTTAGTGGACTTCTGAAGGTGGGTTAACCACGGGTTGAGGGTTGGGTGGTGTGTAGTGTAGGTAAAAATGTATCTATTTGTTACTGCATTAAGTTTGTAGTAGTATTTACTTGGCACCGACTTCAAAAATACTTAATTATTTAATTGTTTATGTTTCTTTTAATTATCACTTATAATGTCGAAATGATTTGAAAAGTTAATTTATTTTGTACTTTTCAGTTTCTCTTTTGAAGTTGGTTTAATTTTTGGCAAAAAAGTTTTATTTCACGATTTTTAGTGATTACTCTACTAAAATATACCTTATAGAGTTCCTTTGACTGTCCTTCATTTTCATCATCAGACCCATAATATCAGTCAAAACCCATTAAGATGAACGGTCTCAGTAACATAAGTTAATCAAGCCCAAACAGAAAGTACTTTCTGTAAATCGTTGAGGAGTTCCCTCGACCGCCTTTCCCTCCATCATCAGATCAACACCAGACACTCATTAACAAAACGGCTTTAAAACTCATTATATTGAATAATATTAAGGAACACACAAGTCGGAAAGACAATATTTTCAAGAGTTTCCCTCAATTTCTTCAGGATTCCACCACCAGATCCAGGTTCCCTTACCATGGGACCACCCTTGGGATACTCCCTTTCCAACAAAAAAATAATAATCAAAATCGGTTCATAACCGACAAAGTTATCCGCGGACATACATAAAATATATATATATATATATATATATATATATATACGGTCGAATTGAGAAACCTCCTTTTTTTTGAAGTCGGTTAATAAATAAAAATGAATTGTTGTTCGTTAGTCTGATTAAAACTCGAGAACGGTTTTAAAATGTTTGTCGTAGTCCAGGGTAGGTCTAAACGGTGAGCAAATAAGGAAACATTGCCTTGAACTTTTATTACCCGTGCGACGCCGGGGCGGGCCGCTATATAAATATATTATATATAATAATATATATATATAATAAATATATTCATTCAAAACATTAGCAACAATTATTCAATACTTGAAAAAATACGACTTCAAAATTATTGAATACTTAATTATTTAATTGTTTATGTTTCTTTTAATTATACTATACTATTATAAAGGCGAAAGTTTGTAAGTATGGATGTATGGATGTTTGTTACTCTTTCACGTAAAAACTACTGAACCGATTTAAATGAAATTTGGTACAAAGAATCTCTAGAGCCTGAAAAATAACATAGGCTACTTTTTACCGCGGGAAAACGTCATCCGGAAAATCCATTATAACGCGGGTAACACCGCGGGGCACAGCTAGTCACTTATAATGTCGAAATGATTTGTAAAGTTAATTAATTTTTTACTTTTCTGTTTTGAAATTGGTTTAATTTTTGGCAAAAAAGTTTTATACTTTTAATGGAACCAAAGTTCCACCAAAAATTTAATTTCGGTCTGCATGGGAAGGGCAAAAACCAAAAGATATTATGACATATAATATGACATGACATATTATTATAGGCACAAACAAATTATTAAAAAAAAAAGTGTGTGTGTCAGCTACGACGCACGATTGGAGTTTACTACTTACGAACGATATTATGATATATGCACATCGAATAGAAAAAAAGGGTACATGAACGCATCTGCTAAAATGATAAGAGAAACAAACATATATCTGTAATTATTCGGATTGTTTATATTACTTCATTAAAGCGTATTACATAAAGTATGTTACAAAATAATAATAATTGTGTTCAATTTATACAAATCCAATTTTAGGATGATTGATTTCTTTTAGTTTGAATTATAATATCATTCTTAAATACTGTAAAGAACAAATTAATTAGGTGTCGAAACTATAGCTTCTTTTTAATATTTGAATTAATAAATAACAGAAGGTACTTATTATATGTTCCAACGAAACGCGTTGAGAGGACCATAAATTCGTCAATTGTTTTAGTTCCCTGCACAAAAACGTAAAAGCTATCTTTGTAAGACGATATCCAAGTGAAAAAGTAACGTCCGGCCAAAATTTTTTTGTAAATATTGTTAATTTTACTGAATTATTTTGCACTCTCACCTCTACTCACTGAGAAATTCTAAGTGAATGCTAGAAAAATACTTTTTCGAACGCGTATTCGAATGTCAAAAATGGTAACTCGCATTCCAGAGACACAACAAACAACCAATCAAAATGCGTTAAAGTTTTTATTTCGAACGTGACGTTTCGACGGTATTCCATCTCATTATTTTACACGTTGAATCCTACAGATATATATGTTTGTCTCTTTCTACGTAACACCTCAACTTTTGTTAACACTTCATTTTACTCCGTAATTCGTTTAAAAATAATCATTTGCTTATGTACAATGCTTGTTTTACTCGGATTTTGTAAAAAAAACCCGAGGTGTTTGGAATGATCATCGTAAACACAAATACTTACAGTACAGTACTGCGGGTTCACGGGTAGATGCAGGCGCTTCGAGTCCAAATAACTGGAAATCTTTGAGGGAGGCCTATGTCGAGCAGTGACGTCATAAAGCTGACATGACTTTATTCGATACTTAGTGGGAGTGGGAGAACGAATGCGAGTGCGAGGGAGAAGGAGAAAAAAGTCTGATAGCTATCTAAACTAGAAAAATATATTATAAAAAAATTGGTAGTCCAACTAAGAAAACTCAAAACATACTCCTATTTTGTTTATTTATTTATTTAGTACACTAACACGATTAAACAACCAATTACATTAGTTACACATAATTAACATAAAATAATACACATAATTTTTTAAAATAAGTTACAAATTATTAAATAAAATCAACTAGAATTATATATTATTATTAAAAAGATTTGTTTAAAGTCGGTTAAATAAAATAAATTTGACAATAAATCTGAATTTAAAATTTAAGAAAAACCCCCGATTTCAATGTCAATAATTTCTTTTAATGTAAAACAACATAATATTATGTAATGTGGACGCGATGCGCTTTCATTTGATACCCCACACTATAGTATATTTGCAGATTTTCTGTTTTCCTTCCCCACTCTTACTCCCATAACTTTTAAACGGCTTAACCAATTTTCATGAAACATGTCTAAGAACACCCGGGCCAAACTCACCTTTCATACAAAAAAAACACTAAATTGAAATCCATCCATCCGTTCGGGAGCTATGATGTAACAGACAGACACGTCAAACTTATAAAAACACCCCTCATTTTTGGTCGGGGGTTAAAAACAGTTTTTCGTGAACTCTATAACTTTTTGAGGAAGCTCGATATCAATGTCAATTTTGAACATCTACTTGACAACGTCTTTTTAAAGCTGTAGTATACAATAATAGTTCAGCTCAGTCAGAATGAGTCCGATTTTGCTTTAAAATACCTGAAATGACTGACATTATTAGTGGATGCAGCCTTAGAGCGTCGGTATAGGTACGACTCTTGAAGGCCAAAAAACCGGGCGTGAGGGTCATTTGTATGGAACCAAAGTTAATTAAAGTTATATAAAAGTTGTTGTTTATAAATAAATCAGATACCAAAGTTTTCCGAGGGTTGTCTCACCTCGGCGCGAGTGTGCGCAGCTGGAGCGGGGAGCGCGCAACAAGCGTCAGTCGTCAGTCGTGCGGCGACCGCGGCGCCGGCTGCACGTCTCGCGGCCGCTCGCGAGCCCTATCTCCGCGACTTGCGATCACTCCAACTTTAAAACAACTAAAAAAATTGTGCTTTCAAAACTTAAAATGCTGTAACCGCTTGCAAACAAACTTGGTAGACCCAATACTTCTATTTTGGTAAAAATTCATGATTATAACTAATTTATAAGATTAAAAATCTTTGTTATTGTATTGCATCACTACATATTAAGTAGAATTTCTATTCGGCTTGTATTTTTGGTCTTAATTAAAGCTTAATTCATTCTATTGGTTTCTTAGTATGCAAAATTTAAGCGAACTGCCAAGACAATGTTATTACCTTAATATTTTTTTTAGAATTAATTGTGGTCTTATTACTTTTAATTTGAACTGTCCATGTATGACCTGTGCTTATAAGGAAATGAACGTTTTGATTTGATACATATCTGAAAGCTTATGAGAAAATTATAAGAGAAATCAAAACCATTTAACAACTGGTTTTACAATAAATCTAAATTTAAAATTTAAGAAAAACCCCCGATTCTAATGCCTTCATTTCCTTAAATGTAAAACAACATAATATTATGTAATGTGGACGCGATGCGCTTTCATTTGATACCCCACACTAGTATATTGGCAGATTTTCCTTACCCACTCTCACCCCCATAACTTTTAAACGGCACAACCGATTTTCATGAAACATGTCTAAAAACACTCGCGCCAGACTCACCTTTCATACAAAAAAAACTAAATTGAAATCGCTCCATCCGTTCGGGAGCTATGGTGCCACAGACAGACAGACAGACACACAGACAGACAGACAGACAGACACGTCAAACTTATAACACCCCTATTTTTTGGTCCGGGGTTAAAAAAATAAAAATAAAATAAGAATAAAAAAACCTTTATTCCAGAACTTTAGTACCCTTCAAAGTAAAGTCATACTATTTTGTTTGTGCACGTGATTCGCTTTCATTTGAGACCCCACTCGAAAACTAAATTGTAATCGGTCCATCCGTTCGGAGCTATGATGTCACAGATAGACAGACAAGTCTAACTACACCCTTCTTTGTTGTGGGAGGTTAAAAAGGTTCTCAATCAGACGCCTGACGCGTATTTTGGTAATTCCAATTATATTCCGAATATAGGATAGAGTTTTGTTGTGTAACCATAACAACTCGTTATGGTTACACAGTAAAGACTTGACATTGAATATATTTGGAATCAAATTATTCATTTTTTTATTAGATAAATGCTATTATTCTGTTACAAATTACGATTTTATAATTAATTCGAATTCAGTTGTGTTTGTTTTCTATTTAAATTCATAAGATTAATACGTTAAATGTTAGTACACCTTATTATGGTAGAAATTTGTAGGCTTATTATTATCTATAGCTTTAAGACCTGGCAATTATATACCCAATATTCATTAACAGTCATTTATTAACCCCCGACCAAAAAAGAGGGGTTTTATAAGTTTGACGTGTCTGTCTGTCTGTCTGTGTGTCTGTCTGTCTGTCTGTGTCACCATAGCTCCCGAACGGATAGAGCGATTTCAATTTAGTTTTTTTGTATGAAAGGTGAGTCTTGCGCGAGTGTTCTTAGACATGTTTCATGAAAATCGGTTGGGCCGTTTAAAAGTTATGGGGGTGAGAGTGGGGAAGCAAAACCGAAAATCTGCAAATATACTAGTGTGGGGTATCAAATGAAAACGCATCGCGTCCACATTACATAATATTATGTTGTTTTACATTTAAGGAAATTAAGGCATGGGAATCGGGGGTTTTTCTTAAATTTTAAATTTAGATTTATTAATAATATAATTATGTAATGAAATCTTACAAATCAATGATTTTTTTAAAGATTTTGAATAGTATTGATATTTAGTTCATTAATTACTAATTTTGTGACATTATTATTATTATGCGATTGTTTTATTATTATGACATTTTATTGTATTATGCACCAATTTATTTACTGTAAATAATGTTTGTATGCTCTGGTAGCAGAATCAATTGTTCGATCTTAAGTCTTACTGACTGCATGTATGTACCCTTAGAGTATCTATAGTAAACAGAGCGCGCGTATCACTAAAACTTCATTGTGCAGAACGTGGACAGCTATCATAGACAAACGAAAAAAATTGAATGACAGTTAGAGATGGGGCGTGCCGATGGGGAAAAAGCTATCGATAAATTACATTAATTAGGTTCTCTGTTAGGTAATTAGTTACACACTCATTATGTTATTTACTTGTTCTCTGGTTCATTATATAAAACTTCTAGTAATTTACCCAATTATAATGATAGTTCTACCATTTACATAATCATTTTCTGGTTGTTTCAAGTGGTTACATTAATTATTATTATTAATATAACCACAAGAATATAAATAATTGTACTGTACGGTACGAAGGTCCGAAAGTCCGAAAGGTAAATTAGTCTTAAAATCCCAATAAAATCAGTTAGACACCCCATGTGTTTAGACACACCATCTAGTCACACTAATTATAGACAAAACTCATTTTTCTGTAGAGCTATGTCATCTTTCAATGCTCAGGCCGACATTTCGGACCTAGACTTGTTTAACACAAAGCCTCACAAGGTCAAGAATGTTTTGGCTAGTCGGTGGTTTAATTCTTTGTAATTTGTTTTTTTGTCTTTAAGTTTATATACATTTTGCCAAGTTCAATCTTCATTTATTTCATTTTTGTTCTCTTTGTATTTATTTTTAGTAATTGTTAAGTTTAAAGTTATTGTTAATTTTGATATTTGAAAGTTTTCGTGTGTGTGTTATTTAGGTTCAATATGCGAAAACATATAAATGGTTAGTAGCTATTAATATGTGTATTTAGATAAAGATTTATAACTGTTTGTTTTCCGAATAAAATAAAATAAAATAAGGTGTGCTTAATTCAGGTGTTACATAGTAGTAAGATTCTGACATTACCGATAATAATAAGAAGATAAAAATGTGGTATTATTTTTATCTTATATAAATTATAGAAGAAAAACCCTACTCCCAACTAACATATATTTTTTTGAAACATCGACTACAATCGATCGCATCCCATCACTATACTTTTGACAGTCGGCGCGGTGCGCTCGATCCACGACTGCGAATGCTCGCTGCGCAAACGTCATGTTGTTCTTTAGACGTGTCTAATGTTCGCAATTCAATAGGCTCACTCTATTCTTACCATAGATAGATACTCTAAGTGTGTACCTATTGTTATTGATTCACATACATTAAATGATTATTACAATGCTGAAGCATAGGGACTTTCTTGACGAGAGAGATGCTGGCCAAGTGCGGGTTGGATAATGTTTTTTGTGCACAAAGTATAAATAAATAATTACTTACAGTATGGATATGATATTTTGGTGAATACAAAAATCTTGTGGAAGCTGCTTTACAAAAAAACAGTTTTGATAAGGGACTGACCAAGGGTATTAAATTGATAAATAAATAATTTCTCACTAATCATAATCACGCAGTATTACAGTAATTTATTATTCTATGGCACTCACACACAAGCATCACCTAACCCCAAACCAAGCATAGCTTGTACTATGGGTGTTGGGAGACTAATATACTACATAGATACATTTTTTTTGTATATACATACCTACTACTTATATATAACTAATACTTATATACTACTTATTTACACCCAGACCCGAAACCAGAAATTGTCATCATCATCATCAACACGCTATTAACGTTGCCACTTCTGGGACACAATTATTCTCTTGACGACTTTCATTCCAAAAATTGTAGATCGGTACAGAATCTGGTCCCCGGCGGGAACCGAACCCGCTACCTATTGCGCCTCAGGCGGAGCTTCGCCCACCAAGCCACAGAGGTCGTCGTATTTTATTATTATACATTATATTCAAGTAGGTATTGACAGTTTGCTAGAAACTGTGTTTTTTTGCGATTTCAAAAATGAACTTTTAAACATATGATCAGAACATTTCTTTATTCACTTCGCACTAGCTTATTAGCTGCGCCCGCGAATTTATTTGCGTGGGTGTTGATATCGAAAAAGTACAAATTATATTTATTGAATATTTAATGAAAAAAGATAATTATTTCTACCGTGTTTCTTTAAAATAATTTGATTGAATTTAGAATTTTTCTTTGTTGAATTCCCTTATGGTGATTCCCAAGTATCATACATAAGTTAAGTTTGCATATTTATATTTGTTGAAATAATTTATTTCAACAAAGATACAAGATCATGTATTTCCATTGTTTGGTTTTTCAAAACTTAGACACGTCAAAATTAAATACAAAATAAACTAATCATAGGTGCTTGAAGATAAATAGGAAATAAATTTATGGTATCTGGTCGCTTCGCTTTTTTTACTCTAGAGCAAAGAAGCGATTATAAACTCTAGCTCATTTTTGTATTGAAACTTTACAAAATATACATATGCAAACTTAATACTGCTGCGAAATACTCTGACAAAGCGACTGTTCAGGTGCACTATTATTGAATTATTTTATTCATCATCGTCGTCATTCCCGCTGTAGGACGTCCACTGCTGGACATAGGCCTCCCTCAAACACTTCAAGATTCAAGATTCTTTATTGATATCAAAAGTTACAGATCAGGTTCCAGTAACTTCTTTCAGATTTTAACCATAGCGAGCCAGTTGTCCATCCATCTAGTTGGAGGATTTTTATTAGATACTTTTTAAATAATAATATCTAAATAAATCATTTAATTTCCTAACGTAACTAAGTGTAATTCAATGATCCAAAAGTTTTTAGTGAATTGAACTACACACTGAGGATTGTATGAAGTTCAATTCAGTTGGGTCGCGCGTCGTCGCGTGTCGCAGACGCGTGGCACCTCTACCCACAACACGACCGTGCCAGAATAAGCGCACCAACATCCACTATGTATGCCATAATATGTAGCTATAGTTTTATTTTAGCGTTTCATTTCACTTTTTGCTCTGACTATCCAGCAGTGTACGCCAACGAATATAAACCCTAAAACTAGCATAACAAAAGAATGTACGCTCCCAAAATCAAAGTTCCGAAGTAAGAAACATAAAATTAAGTAAAATAAAGCATCCTCTGTTTTCGTTAAAAGTAGGTTAAAATTGGGTTTATTCGCAGTTGTTTTTTCTCGTTTGTAAACAGTGGCAATTTGTTATATTATGGCAGTGGGGAACCAGTGGCGCAGCGAGGACGGCAGCTTCATCTAATGCTACTTTATAAATTAACAGAAAATAGTTCTTTTACCCTCATAATCCATATATATTTTTTTATCTGACTATTTATAGACAGCGACCAGTTACTAGGTATTTTACTGAAAAGATTTATAAAATTAACAATTTAGATAATGTAATAATATTTCTCATTTATACGAAAATCATCTAAGACATTTGTACGGCTTGCAAACTATACTCGTAGAGAGTATAATGTTTCCGAAACTCAGCAGTTTACCTAGTTGTAACCTACTTGTATGAATAAACTTAGGTACAAACTATTCATTTAACTACTACTTTAAGATTGTGAGCACACTATGCAATATAAAACTTAGTTTCTTTTTTGTTAGTGTTCACGGTTTATTTGTACACTAGCGGCACGCCCCGGCTTTGCACGGGTAATTATTCAAAATTGTTTCAAAATTATTCAAATTTTTCTCGCCGTAAAAACCATCCTTAAACTCCAACAAACATTTAAAAAAAAAAAATTGGTTAAATTGGTATACGCGTTGTTGAGTTATGCGCTTAGCAACACATTTTGCGATTAATTTTTAGCCCCCGACAAAAAAAGAGGGGTGTCATAATATGTTTGACGTGTCTATCTGTCTGGGACATCATAGCTCCCGAACGGATGAAGCGATTTCAACTTAGTTTTTTTTGTTTAAAAGGTGAGTCGGGCGCGAGTGCTTTAGACATGTTTCATGAAAATCGGTTGTGCCGTTTAAAAATTGTGGGGGTTAGAGTGGGGAAGGAAAACTCAAAATCTGCAAAAATCTCGAGTGGGGCAATCTGCAAATATCAAATGAGCTTTCATTTGATATTTGCAGATTGCCCCACTCGCATTGCGTACACATTACACATTATTATGGTGTTTTACTTTTAAGGAAATTGAAGGATTTGTATCGGGGGTTTTTCTTTTATTTTAAATTTAGATTTATTATTTTTAAGAAGATTAAGGTAAGAGAAAACATACTATTGATTGCAATGCTCAAATTGGTGTAACCGACAACAAACATAATCTTGGTTCGGGTCAATTGGTCTAACGTTAGTTTTTTGAAGAAAGTTGGTTTAGTATTGGTGTATGGTTATAATTTTTCGTTCAAGCTAAGAATTAGTGTAAGAGCAATGCTGGTTTGCCAAGATACATACACCAACTTAACCTTCTTCGGTCATAGGAATACAACAATTCGACTTATGTAAATGGATCACATACCTACTCAGTTACAACATAATTTCGACGGAAGTCTGCAAATTCACAGTTAAAATGTGTAGCTTAACAGTATTTTTTTAAAGCTAGAATTCTATTCTTATGCTATTCGACTGTATACTCAACTTATCTTACGTGTTTTGGTGGTTAACCCAATTGAACCTGCAACCGACGATATGTACTGTACAATATATCTATGCTATATAATGATGGTGAAATAAATAAATTGAATTGAAATTGAATATTTTTTTAAAGCTAGAATTCCATTATTATGCTATTCGAAAGAGCAGAAAAAAACTAAAAAAAACTGTATACTTAACTTATTTTACGTGTTTTGGTGGTTAACCCAATTGAACCTGCCACCGACGATATATACCTACAATATCTAAGCTATATGCTAGGGTTTAGTTCTGAAAATAACTTTTTGAATGGGATTAGTTACCTGTTAACGAATTATTAACTACTAATTATGCGACAAAATATTATCAAGCGACAATTTTTTTATTTCCGCACACGATCATTTAGTAGGGAGCCGACCCCGCGCGGCTTATTCATTATTTTATCTGATAATTAAATAAAAATACTTTATTTTTATTTCCTTTACAATGTGAACTTGACAATGTTATATTCATTCACTGGCTTACTATTATAATATAATATTAAGTTTGTGTTTTGTATAATGAATAAATTTTCTATTCTATTCATAGATATCAGCCAACCAGTTATTTAAAAAAAAATTAACTCGTGATTTCTTTTGAATGGAATGTCAGAATCTAATAATTCAAAAAGTTATATAAAGGTTTTAAAGCAATCTTACATAATAAATTATTTACTTTGTTAAGGATTAATACCAAGATACAAATAAAGAGCCTTTTCAAACAGTGGTATTTTAATTTTTTTATATAAAAAATCGCTTATTGTCACAAAACAAAATAGTTAGAGATATGATGTAATGACGTTTTTTGTAGATAATGATAAGTTCTACAAAGTTGTAATACATCACTTTGTTATAATATTCAATAGTTTTCGCAGCATTCGCGATTAAAGAAAGATTTTAGGTTTATTTTTTAATAAAAATCGGTTATTGTCACAAAACTATAATAGTTAGAGATATGATGTAATGACGTTTTTTGTAGAAAATGATAAGTTCTACAAAGTTGTAATACATCACTTTGTTATATATTCAATAGTTTTCGCAGCATTCGCGATTAAAGAAAGATTTTAGGTTCTTTTTTTTCACCATGGGTTACATTATCGGAGTTTGGTAAAGAATCATTATTATTTCTGAAAACTAAATATAGCCTATGTCACTCAGGGATAGTGTAGCTTTCGAATGGTGAAAGAATTTTTTAAATCGGTGCAGTAGTTTCAGAGCCTATTCGAGACAAACAAACAAACAAACAAAAAATCAAACCTTTCCTCTTTATAATATTAGTATAGACAAGTAGGTTGTGATCGCGAGAGTACGCCGCGCCGTGACGTGTTGTCTGGTTCGCGACTGCCCGAGAGCGCGATGTGAATGCACGTAGCGTAAACTGGCGAGTTTCGAACACGTACTCAGTACAACATGTATGACTAGCAGTGCCTACGATAGGAATATTCATGATAAAATGACATTTTCTTTTACAGGTTTCCAAGGAGAGCGTCTCAAATTATAGATATGAACAGAAATCAAACAAAATCAACCCTGGCGCCGCTGGGAGCAAGAACAGACAACGATCTGTCCAGACAGGTAACAGTTTCCTATCATTACCTACCTATCAAGTTAGTATCCCATCAAAAACAATACTTGTCAAAAAAACTCAGTTGTTCTGTCGTAATATTAATGTCTGTAAAGTCTTAATATATATATATAAAACATTAAAGAATTTTAATATTGATATGCGTCACTATAAGATGCTGTTAATTATTACGTTACAACTTAATGCTTCGAGTACGAAGATTCCAGACACAATTGATTTTCAATTGTTATGGACCACGTTTGTGGTCTTAGAGACTGGACGTATTAAGACAGAAAGTCGCTTAAGTAGAGAATGAATAAATTAATAAACGACTTGGTAACATGGATCTCACAACTTTTTACCGCAGAACAACTGAGTTGCGCGACTTGGTTTTTTTGACAAGTATTGTTTTTGATGGGATCTCATTTCTTTTTGTATTTTGTAAACAGTTGTACTTTTTTCCTTTTCGGTACCTTCTACTTATTGTATAAATGTCCATATGATTTTCTTTTTGCCGGTCCAGATTGGATTTATTTATATTTCGCATTGTTATTACTTTAGTACATATTTCGTAAATACGTGGCGTTGCGACAGCGCCCTCTATAACGGTCTTTTCTAGATTTTTTAGTTTTTCCTTGATTTATACACCAAACACTCACCAATTCCAAATTTGAAGCTTCTAGGTCTGCTAGAAGTGCCTTAGAATTTTGATGATCGGTGAGTCAATGAGTGACAAAATTAAGAAATTTGACCCGTTATAATTCTTCAAATACTGGTTTAAATTGAATGAAATTTGAAATATACCGTGTCTTTACAATGCCTGCATGGTTACTGAAAATTTCAGTCTTCTAGTTTTATCCACAACGAAGTTACAGGGGGACGAAAATGGCCTGAATTGCTTCGAGAAAAGGTACGACAGCGCCCTCTATACCGGTATTTTCAAGATTTTTTAGTTTTTTCTGGATTAATACACCAAACACTACCTATATTCCAAATTTGAAGCTTCTAGGTCTGCTAGAAGTGCCTTAGAATTTTGATGATCGGTGAAAGAAAGAAAGAAAGAAAAGAAAGAAAGACATTTATTTCGACAACACAAATACAGAAAAATAAAATTATATTTTTACTAAACTAAAACAACCAAAACAAAAACAAAATATATATAACATAAAATCTAAATACGCATTTGGTTGACACATTAAGATTGTGAGCCGAAATAGGCGTTGGCTCAGCATGTGCCGAACGGTTGCCGCTCAGCGCTGTTTTTCAGCCAAAAACCTTTGGTGTTGTGTGGCGTTCGGACGTCAAGCAGGTCAACAACTAAAGTACATAAATAACATAATATGAAAAATGCACCATACAAGTATATAACATATAATACATATCAAACATAATACTATTAAAGTATAAATAACACTTAATTCATTAAATATTTATCCATAAAATATATATTTATATAAATAGTAATATTAGTAATAAGTTAATAATAGACAAAGGCCCATTTATAATAATTAGAATAAATTATTAAAAATAATAATTTA